>VZTL01019103.1:31165-47341 GCA_013400535.1 Scopus umbretta | reverse complement strand
GAGCGGTAAATAGTGGTCTAGAAATACTGTGGAAGTAGCAGTATAAATAGGGAAATTGAATTAATCAGCTTCGTAACACAGTCGGGTAATAGCAGCTACAGGAAAAATGTGGGCTAAACCCAAGTTTCCCAGTGCTAAGAGCAACTCGATGCAGAAGCTGTGATACTGAAGTGAATACGCACATGAAGCGGAGGACATTCACGACCTGGGGAAACAACAGTCATTTCTGCATCAGGCGGTAGGACACGGTAGAGCAGTGAGGGTCTACAGTATGTGAAATGCTATGCCAAAGCAGCACAGATGGTCTGTAACTATTATCAGTGGGGACTTTAGATGGCTAAAGTAATCAGCTATACAAAAGGAATAGCTATGGCTTTTAATACCATCTCCAAGAAAAGAGCAGCTATTCCCTTATTTCCTATAAGAAATACAGACCTGCAAGAAAAAAATAAAGCCCTTAAAGGGGGGGACAGGGACGGACAACAGGACAAAACCCTTCGAAAGCTGCAACTTTCACAATGGGAATTCCAGCAATTCTGCCTAACACATGGCACGGGAGGGCTCTGGGATGCCACCAGTCAGGGGCTGGTTGCTGCAGATGTCAGTAAGCAGTTTGTTTTCATCAATAACACAAGATGCCTGTAGCATCACCAGTTTTACTATGTTCATTGTTTACCAAAAAACACAACTGTCTTATCCTTTATTAGCTGGCATTTCTCAAGGTTTCCTGCCTTTATTTTTCTCTCCCTAGTATAAATGAGCACATTTACAAATTATACAAATAATACGAGCTACAGAGAAAATGAAGCTCACACGGTGGGACGTTCACTGTGTGAGGCTCAAAAATTTAAAGCGATGATAAATGCGTTAAGTTACGTTTCACGTATCATTAAATAATGCCGAATCCTATCCTTAAACTCCACTTGATAACGCAGCCCTCCTAACAGAGGGGCAATCCCCCAGCAGACACAGCGAAGCGCCGCGCTGCATTATATAATAACATTTTCCAGAGGAATGAGCAGAGCGCTTTCTGCGATGCACGGAGAGCGTACAAGCTGTCACTGTGCACTCAGCAGCATCTTCTACAGGGACTGTTTAGCAGAATCAAGTAACTCACGGGTGTATTAAAGGAAGAATAAATGACATTCAAGTAACATCCATGTTTCGAAATGCAGGTAGTGCCTAGCATCACTGCATTATCTAATTAAAATCCACAATGAACTCAAAGCGACACCCATCCAGGGGTAAATGACCCTCACGCATGCACCTCAGCTATTACACTTGCCTACCTATCGAGCTGGTAGAGTGCAGCTCTGCGCTGCGACACCCCCTTTCTGCACCAGCTAAACGCTGATTTATATGTGCTGGCATACATATAGAGGGAGGGGAGGGGGGACACAGACGCAAAAAGCCATCTCATCTCATCCCATTGAAGAATTCCCAAGGGCTTGTCAGCTGATGAGGTTTGCTGCTGGTGTTGGTATTGCCAGTGCTCAGACCTCCTTGCTCCGTGTTTCATCCACCCCAGCAATGTAGCTGAAAATCTTCATAAATCCTCCCTCTGATATTCAATCTGGAAAATAACCACTGCACCACAATGCTTTGGAGCTTTTCATTTCTACACTCATTAAAATAATTAAAGAACTGAGACTGGCGTTATTTTTTTTGTGGGGTTTTCCACGTCCTCGTTAAAAGGTTCCATGGCCAACATGACTCAGAAATTTAGACCTCATACAGAACCACCTAAATTAGTATTCCGTTCATGGGTTTAATAGGTATTTAAGCGATGTAAGAGACAGGTTTTGCTTTGTTCTTTTTTAATTGATAGAATAAACTGTATTCAAATGCTCAGAAAGTCTCACTTGTCTGCGAAGCAGAGTGAGCTGAACAAGCCAAGCACAAACAGTCCTAGGAACCTTTGTTGCCAATAAGGCAAATGAGACCCGTGGGTTTCCTCCTCCATCTCCAAGCCCTTTGTAAATAAAGATAGCAGCTCACCTAATGTTCAGAAAATGCTATAAACATTTGTTTTCATTAAGGCTCATATTGGGAAACCGCACAGATTCTGTTGAATAAAACCTAGCAGAAAAACACTTCAGTAAAAGAGGTTGGGATGGTCCAAAGAAACAGCAGAGTAAGGAACAAACAAGGAAGAAAACAAAACAGAAGAGTCAACAACTAATTCACACATCCTGGACTGTCTAATGATGACTAAAGAAGTACAGAGAAGAACACAAACAGAAAATGGATTTTCTGTTTTAAGAACTAAAGGGTTTGGTGCTTTTCATGTAAAATTACAGCAAACCCTCAAAAGAGGTTACCTCCGAAAAGCAAAACATTCTACTATGTTAAAAACCAGAACCTGAGTGGAAAAAGCAAAAGAGATTCTGCTACCCTTATTAATTATTACTGGGGACAAAAAATCCAGGAAGGCAAGAGAAAACTTTATTCTTCTTACATTTTATTTGGGACCATGAATAACACTGCCCTACATCTTCAACAAATGCCCTCAAAGACCTCCTGCCTTGATAGCTAAAGTAAACACTACAATATTGAAGGCGTAAGTGGGGAAGCAGATCTCTGCATAGACACTACCCTTGCACTACTACTTACCGGTAGAAAAATTAATTTTTCTTCTAGAAGCACACTGCTAGAAAGCTTTCCATAATTTCCAACCCCTATAAAAGGTGCCTGACTCAACAGGGTATTCTATTTTGTAATAGCAGAAAAAGATTCCTGAAGGTGTGCATGTCCTCTAGCCTCCACTTCAAGAAGTTTCTATCGGTTTGCTTTTTAAGTTGGGAACGTCAAGTTCTTAAAGACGTGTCCCTGAGTAGTGGGAAGAGTCTTGGAAAAAAAGCACACCCGGAGGACAGAAGAGATCAGAACAAGCGGAGAGTATCAGGGTCTGGAAATCTGCCCAGATACTGAAATAAATACTGTTGTCTGTTCTCATGTCAAATCCTACTTCAGCCCAAAGAACCTTTAAAAATTGTTAGATGAAGATTCAATTCACACTTCCTTTTAGAAGACAGAGTAACAAGAACTTCTAACAAATTCCCTTTTAACTTGACTTTTTCATGTTAAAAATTAGAAATAATGATGTGGCAGAGCTGCATTTCTAACATTAGAGCTCCGTCTCAGGAAAACGATCTTCCTCTCCAAGAGCTGAGATGAAACAAGAAACAGCAGCAGGCCCAGACCCTGCCTTTCTCACCCATCCCAGCCCAGAAACTTCCTCCATGGCAAGCAGACCGAGTATTTCTGCAGTGACCTGTCAGTGTTTTGTACAAACTGGGAGATTAGCATACAGCTGCATCCCCAGGCTAGCACAGGGCTTTGAACAGCATGTAAAAACCCGATAAACAAATCAATCTGAAGCCTTGAACTGAAGACAGCATGTAACACCAAAGAATGAGACACACACACACAGCAGCTAAAGCACTTACATTTCCTGAACTGGACAGTTTCAGAGTAGGGGGTGGGGAACCAGCGCTCAAGAAGATGCAACCAAGAAGCTGAAAATAATAACCGGAATTTGGAGTAAAGTTCCATATTGGGAAGTTTCTATGACAAAGTAAGAGGTACGCAATGTATTTTAGGAAACAGGGGGTACTTGTGTTATCTGAGCTACTTTCATTTAATTACCCTGTAACACTAAATAAAAATGTAAAGGAGAGATTATTCCATTTTTAGTATGACTGGCACATACTCTTTGTACTCCCACTGAATTAGTAACCCTGCACATAACCTATAGCTTCAGAGGAAACGATGCGACATAGGACCTTCAACACCAACACATACTCAGCGCAAAAGGCTTCAAACAATCAGTCCTGTGGGTGAAGACGACACCTTTCTCCGCCACTAAAATAATCAAGTACCCAAGAAGTACGAGACCCAGATCAGCAGCCATTCATTCAATGAACACTTAATTCTCAGAGTTCACGCTGACCAAACTTCAACAGAGGCAGCAAGCCGACACAAGCCGGGTAAGAGCCTGGGGAAGTACATGGCAGCGAGTACGTGGCATTACTTTCTGATGGCTCATTCTGTGGTGTAAAACTCCGACATACATAGAATAACATAATTGAAAAGGAAAATAAACAAGACTCTCTGCTGAAGAATCCCGAAAAACAGAAGGGTATTAAGCAGGGCTACTCCAAGTGCAGTCAAAACCAAGGGCACTTAATTCAGAGCATTCTTCAGCCAGCAGACATCTTAGGAAAATGTCTGACCCACTGAAATCAATGATGAATAAGCACTGTCTTTCACTGGATCCAGGAATCAACTCATGTTATTTAAAAATGGATTTGAATGCAGTTGTGCTGATAAAGCACTCTCAAAATCCTCCTTCAGGGAGATAATTTCTTTTTTGTTTATTTATGAATATCTATGTTAATTTAATGTCAGAACAAGGAAGTGGAGATACATAAACACATAAAGCAAAAAATAGTTACACACACATATATATATATATATAAAAAACATATAAATAAATAATATAATTTATTTTTTCTTTACTCTTCAGAACAATAAACAAATATTACTCTTATCTTAAATCCCTCAAAACTCTGCCAATTAATTTTGAAGATGGAAGAGAGGTACGGTGATTAAGTGACATGCAAGGCCACACAGCATGGCAAGAATTTGAATATGCATGTTCCCTACCCTGTACCTATGGTACTAGGCTACAACGGGATACTGTGGTTTTACTGCATGAAGAAGAGCAAATGTTTGAATTCACATTCTAGTAGGGTCCTGCAACCGTAAGCTTCAAGGAAGAAACCCCCTTTTTTCCTATGTTTTTTTTCTGAATTACTCCAGTTAATTCTCCTGATAAGAATAGCGTGGCCTTTACTCAAATGCTATCTCCCCTGGTTTTCCATTTCTCATCTGATTCACCTTTAAAGTTTATTTTGCAGTCCATCTGGAACCTGGAAGCAATTAAATACTCTTAAACTGGTACGGCACGTAGCATATGCATCAAGAGTAAACTTGACGATGGGATTTCTACATAACAGAAATGAAATAAAACTGATAAAAACAAACCTTGATTGCATGGTAACATTTGCCTAGGTATGACTCAATACTTACATTCTAATTTTCACATAATGAGAAGATTTCATAGGCCTAGAGACATAAAAGTGAGGTTCTCGGAAATTGTGCCACACCAGGTTTGTCTTCTTGTTCTCTTATGAGTCAACCAAGTGGGATGAACCAGATTTCAAGAGAAATCAACAGCGGTCAGTTTTTCTAGCATAAGACAAACATAAAAACCCCAAGCACACCGAGATACTGCAACTAGTGGGCCAGACTTCTGACCTAAGAGGCAGTGGGGTTGAAAGATTTCTCAGTCCCTGTTAAGAAAACTTCATGATTTTCAATGTGCAGGTGTAAGGAAGACGACACTAAAAATAGAAGTAATCAAGAAAGTCCCAGCTGCTCACTTTCACAGCAAACTAGACGTATGCAAAAGAAAAACATGAGACTCCCTTCTAAAAAAAGAGTTGATTAAAATTTTAGAGTAATTTATTTTTAAATACACATTTTGCTTGACAACTTGCAGAACAAATTGTCACAGAGCCAGGAATAATCTAAGGCATAATAAAAGAGCACAGAAGACAAAAAGCAAAGGGTTTCAGAGTCTCTCCCTCACCTCACCAGGAAAGAGGAACGACCAAAAGAGATGAGGTGTTCGAGAGCAACCGTTACCCCAGAGGGCTGAGCTGATGGGGCAGCCTGCCACCACCCACAGGGGTTGATGCTTCTCCTCTTTGCCTTTCTCCCCTGCTGTGCTCACTGAGGCGCCCAGGGGATCTGTCCCTGAGACCAGTCGCTGTAACCTAGCAGAAAACCATCTGCCTTGGCTTTTGCTAGGTGGCAAAACGTGCCAGAGCCAGCACAAATGGACTCAGGGGAAGAACACTCCTCTTTATCATGTATCCCCTGGCTGCATAGCGGGCCTTTAGGCTGTAATTTCAACCCAATGCTCACAACTGGAGGCAAAGTGATTTGCATTATCTGACCAACAGCCCAAGGTGGGTACTAATGCAGTTGTAAAACAGAGGGACTTCTCAGTAGGTTCCTGGACCGTGGAAAGCCACAGATGACCGTGCTCAGCAGGCCAAAGGAAAACAGTGGGACATCACAATTCATATTCACCTAGGGCAAGTTGTCCCTAAAGAAAGAGGGAAAACCTCTGACGATGCAGCTACCGTAAGAAACAAGTGTTCATCAAAACAGCAGTGCAGCTCCACTGGCTTTCTGGGTGGGATGTCCCCTCAGCCAGGTAGCTGTAAGTAGAACTTCTTGGCTGGAGAGCACATTTCAAATCTCCAAGTCATTCACCAAATCACTGACACCAAGCGAAACAATGCTTCCCCCGAGACCAGGGGTTCAGCAATACAATAGCACACGTGCAAAGGAAAATATCCTATCTGTTGCAGAATAGCCGACTACCCAAACATCCACATTTCTCTGTTAAAGCTGGAACATATAAAAACTGTATAAAGAGCTATCAAAATTATGATGAGGTGCAAAGAAAATTCTCTCAGACTTAAAAGGCTAATGATGTGTTGTCTCAAGTTTTCATTTCTGCATCAGAGAAATTTGAACTTGCACCAGAATATGTTTATATTGCATTCCAAAAGCTGCCATTTAAAATAAATAAATTCTAAAACCTATCCTAGACACTCAGCATACACACACATTTTACCAGTTAGTTCATTTTGCAGAATTATGACTCCAATGAAGAGAAATACCAAATTAGATAAGAACTCCAGGACTGACCCTTTTAACTAGGGATCTCCTCATTTTCTGCTCATACCCCAAAGTTTTCTTTCATATAAACGAACATCTACAGGATTTCATGAAAGTGTTACAGGCAAATGACATGCTACAAAAGAAGAGATATTAGAAATGAGGTCTGTACAAAATCTACTCACTTTATTGCAAAGATAAATAACAGCTGCAGGAACTCCAGGAAAGAAGGAGGGCAAAGGAGGAGAAGAGGAAGAGTGGACAGTCATCTCCATAGTAACTACCACTATGAAACTCAGGGGAGAACTTGTCTGAAAGCTGAAAGAAGGATGTTACCAGTGGAAATAGACTTTAATAGAACTGGGGACACACACACACACACAAAACACCAAGCTTGCAAATAATTTGCCACATGGTCAATGATCTCTTAAGCTTTAGTTTATTTAATCAGAGCCAAGAACAAATACCAAGAGAGAAAAGCAAAGAAGGAAAGCATAAAATCAAAACATAATGATGACATGGCCATCACTGTACAAATTATTTAACAATAAACATACCATTAAAATAGTAAAAATACAAATGTTCAGGTTAAGAAGAAAAAAAAAAAATTAGCTTCCCTCAGGAAATCCTGTGCTACTGGATGCAGCAATGAAGAAAAGAAAGGAAAAGCACTATACTAGCATAAGCTAGGCCATGTATGTAAAATGCCTGTGATTTTTCTATCAACACAAGAGACCTGAGAAGATCCCAGAGAAGATATTTACAGTAAAAAAGATCTATGCTTTTCAAATTCAGTTCAGAGCTCAAAAACTCTTACACTCCCAAGTTTCAATGCTGGTGGCGAGGACCACCCTACTTCTGACCACTGCCCACACCACCCCACACCTCTCTCTCATCCATCTGGAAGTCTTGAAACCCACTCCCTACTTGGGATAACATCTGCTTTGATCTGACCCATAACAACACTAACACCCGCACTGCGGTCAGTTGTGGTGAATCAGCAGTAGCCCATGCTCACACTGCCATGTGCAAGGAACATGTCAAGAATGTATTCCTACAACTCACGTTGTCCAGATCAGCTACAGGAATAAATACAGAATAAGATTTGCTATAGTTTAGTGTATGCCAAACCAGCATACAGTATAAATACAATCTTCAAATGCTTACCAAAAAAATACAAGGAAAAAAAATAAGAGCAAATATACTTAAAGTCAATTTTAGGACACACTTCCACTTTAAAATACTGGAATGGGGCTCTGTTTTTTGGGTTTTTTTGGTTGTTTTTTTTTTTTAATATAGTTATCTTTGCAGAGCACATAAAACAACATTGTTCCAACCCAAGCTGGCTTTTAAGTCAGCACACATACAAAACACTCAGGTCAGAATTATAGCAGAAATAATGTTGCTTGCAAAGACCCATAGTAAATCTCCTCTAAATGTCCGTATAAAAGAAACTACATGCTTCCACCACTGGTTTGCTTAAATATTAGTTAAAAGACAAACTAGGTCTTACAGAGCTTAGCAGCAAGGTCTTCGAAGATCTTGTTTGGAGACTGGAGAAGCTACAGTAATGCAGCCTATTATATCATGTCCAGCCTAACACAACAAAATGAAAAATTTCTTCTGGCCAATCAGCTTTACATTCCAAAAGTTAGACTGAGTTAAATGAGGAGCCCACTATTACTACAAAGTAGAAAATGCCAAGAACCTTCAGACTGTACTTCTCTTCCCATATCCTTTGTCTCCTAATCCTTCAAAAGACCACTGAAAAGTGGCCTTCACAAAATTGTTACCAAGTTTAGTATCAGCAAACTACTTAACTGCCAAACATTACAGCATTTTCGTCTTTATTTCAGAAATAGGTTTCTGTGTTTCCATTGTTGGCCTTTTATTCTTGCTTAGAATTATTTTTATCTGTTGACATCTTTTTAAGCTCAAATTTTAATTTCATGCAAGAAACTGAATCTGTTTCATTTAATTCTGAAATCTTACCCATACTTGATGGTGCCGAATGTTTTGTCATTATGTAA
This sequence comes from Scopus umbretta, assembly GCA_013400535.1. Classification (NCBI taxonomy): domain Eukaryota; kingdom Metazoa; phylum Chordata; class Aves; order Pelecaniformes; family Scopidae; genus Scopus; species Scopus umbretta. Next base: position 38,552 of record VZTL01019103.1, on the reverse strand, counting down.
TCTCTTCTTTTCCAAAAGAATAAGACCACTGCAAATGCTAGGATGGGCAATTTCTAGGAATCAAAATTTTAAAATAGAACTCCATACTTTAAAATAACCTAAAAGAAAAAAATCATGGCATTGCTGTGGTCTTCAAAATACAATTATATGCCTTTTTTTTCTTCCTGTCTTTGATTTTAAATTCATTTTGGGGAAATTAAGAATTGAAGAGTAAGTGGAAAGACTCTTATTTGTAATACCTGTGATTGTTTGGGTTTCATTTCCCCTTCCCCCCCATTCATGCTGCAGGATCATGGAAATTGATTCATGGAGTGAGCAGACAAAACTGTAGGAGATCTCATGGGCCTCAAAGTTTGTTTGGTGAGGATACAACATTTTACTTAACAGGCTAACATGAACCAAAGCAAAAAAACATATATATTTCAAATTATCCACATTTCCACTACTTAGGATGAGGCAGCTTGGCCTTGGAATAGCAGCAACAGCCAGAAACAGCTAATGGCACAGCAATGAGTCCATCCCTGCTTAACATGAGAAAATCCCTGGGAATGTCCGCCACTTCTGAAGTAGCATGGGGCTTTGAAAAGAAAAAACACTCACTGGCTGTCCAGATACAGTCCTGGATGGAAAATGGTTCTAATACCAGCCTGTCTTTTTTAAATGCCACTGAAGTAGATTGTCCATAAGTCCCTTACTCTTTGGATGGGAGAGTAATAGAAAAATAATTGCCAGAGAGGAACCAAATCAAGAAGGTTCTAAAAAAGGATCAAATCAGACAGGTGACTTCTCTCCCCCAGATCTCAGTGGTAGCAGACTGGACACTGGGCTGAGCCATCAGTCAGTAGCTGAACTGTAATATCAAGGTAAGAGAAGGCCAAGCAACAGCACAGATTCATGCGGAAAATGACAGAAGAAATCAGACAAAGTGAAGAGTTACGTTAACCCAAACATTGGGCTAGAGTCTTATATAGAGAGTGGTTTATATGCCTCAAAAAACCTCTTTCACATTGACACACAAATTTGCCTGAGAAAAGTGTCTTTCAGTACAGAATCAATTATTTCCTACATCGGTTCAGAGCAACCTCTCCCTGGTGTTTAAGCAGTCAACATCTGGCCTGTCATACACATGGGTGAGATGTACGAATGAAGTGAGTGACAGTAGGGATGGGTTATCAAGCAGCTGAAAGAGCGTTTGCCATACACAGAACCACAGAAACAACTGAACCTGTCCAGTCTGGCTTTGGAAACGCCCCTGGGTCCCTCGGGGGACAAGCCCAAGCTCAAGGTCATGAAGACGACCTCCTGCAACTCTGACTTCTGAAGAGAAGGTGGCAGGTGAGGACAACAGAGTTTGAATCAGACATTGCTTAACACGTCTCAGCTGCTATAATTCATATTAAATCACTACTCGGACAAGTTGTTTACACAGCTGTCTACCCACAAAGTTAAAGTGTTCCCAGATTCTTGTACCTTGTTATATCTTCGCCTGTCGGATAGAAGAATCCATGTCAACAACTTCTGTTGTTCCTTATGAAAATACTGAAAGAACATTAATCACCTGAGTTTTTCCTTTTCAAACTACATCAGCTGATCTCCTTGACTTGCATTATAAAGCAGGTAATCTGTCTTTTTACTGTTCCTGTGCCAATCCAGTCCAATGGACTATTATTGTTTTGTTTATAAGGCTTGTTACTTAAATATAAATGTGCTGCACTAAAAATACATTCCACTTATATCAGAATTTGGGGGTTGGGGATCAAAATTACTACACATAAAGCAAACTGCCATTTTGGTTTTATTGTGGATCAATGTAGTCCTTCATAAGCAAATAACTAGTGCAGATTTGCATAGCCTACTGAAATTAGAAAAACAATAATAGAAGCACCTGGTTGGTAAGTGGGATTACATTATGTGGTAGCAGGTAACAGCTGAACACAAATACTATTTTGATATTACTAGCAGTCTCCTGCTTTCACACCCGAGTCATAATATCTCTCTCCATCATCTACAATACCAAGGAGAAATCCCTCACAAACTTACATACGTAGGAATGGGATTGAGCTTGTTTTACATCTTGCACGGAAAGTGCTAAGTCTAGTGCTAAAGAGACTGTTAATTATTAACTATAAAAACAATTTGACAAAAAAAAAAAAAAAAAGAAAGAAGAAACAAACTCTGAGTCCCCTCATTCTTTTGACAGCTCTGCTGCAAGAAAGTCTTCTGCTGCTCAAGTGGAAGAGGGTGTATCACTAAAAGAAACCACTTAAATTAGCAGCTTGCCCAATACACAGAAGCTTGCCTACCCCTGACTGGCTTTTTCTGTGCTGAGGCTGCAATACAGTTCTGCCATGACAGCCGAGCAGCTGTGTGGCCACCAGCCAAAGGAGACCAGCATACTTGCCTCCCCCTCCTTGGCCTCATACTCCCACCTTTTCATTTGACAAACCTTGATACTCATCTTGCCCCACAGTGAGCCAGTTCAGGGAATTAAACTGGAATCTAAANAAAAAAAAAAAAAAAAAAAAAAGAGAGAGAGAATGGAGCAGGCAGCAAGGAGCCAGCACCACATGAGGGGCAGGAGCACATCCCACAGATTGGTCTTCTTGTAGCACACAACCACACTTCTGATTGTCACATGCTTGAGACCGTTAGCAGAAAGCTGCTGTATTAATTAAAGGCCTCAGAAGATTCCTAATAAGCAATTTCTGGCCAATCTAGCTGTGGCAGCTTAAAACAGTACTGCTCCCCAGTGGATTGTCCCTTTCTCTTGCTGCCAGCAACCTTCTGTGTAGCAGAACTGGACAAAGTGTCTTCTCCTGGGAACTGCGCACACACTCAGTCAGTCCAGGGGGGAACGTGCATTCGCTCCGCTGCTCCTGCAAGGGGGGGAAATTTCTTCAACCCTATTTTACTTCTAAACTAAACGAACCTGTTTGTACCCCCTTAATGGAGAAAATACTCTAAACATCGAGTAAAAAACTTTAAAGCTTAATGACTACTAAAATCAGTCAACTTCCTCCCAACCTCTCCCAGCCTTCTATTAACAGAACTTCACAATAAAAGATAAACACATTTGTGCGTTTTGAATTTGGCAATTCCTTGTATGCATTTCTGGGAAGGGGGCCACGTAAATGAGTAGCCACCTGACCAGTAACAGGAAGCAAGCAATAGCCTGCTATCACCGAAGATTAACATACTGTCACATCAAGTCTGCTCTACACGTCTCTTCTTGGGTAAGGTGAGCAACTGTTGCTAGAAATCATATAGCTGTCTCTGCACACTGTTATTAATTGCCAGTGGTTGTAGTCTTAAGAGTTGCCCATAAAAATGTACGAGCATCCAGCAGAGTGGCTCAAACACCTTTGGTCTGTTACCTATTGACCTACTCAACTGAGAATCATAGCTGGAAATTGGAGATTCATACCAAGAGCATGCAGCTATGTTGAAGTTACACTTCTCCTCCTTCAGCAATTACCTTTTTTATGGGTTTTAAAAATGCACGGTCTTTACTCGGTGAAGACCATCCAACCTGATAGTTTATCAAGCCTGTATACCAACACTTTTGTTCATCTCTCCCAAAACCATTCAACAAACTAGCAATTGCTCTCACTTACATGGCAGTTAGACAGCAACCCATTACACAACAGATTCAGTGTTAACATTCAAATGCCTAGCTTTTGCCAAATGTTAGAATAACACTAACACCTCTTTACTGGCTGAAAGTTGTATTTACTACTCAGGATTAACCCTGTGCTTCCCCCCAGACCTGGTCACTTGTATTAGACACAGCTCAGACCAAAGCAAGTATTATCCATTCTTTGAGAGGAAACTCAAATAAATCTAAATATTCTAAAGTCCTGAGTTTGCCACTATTGCCACCGCCAATCCTCCTTAAACCCCATTTATTCCATAAGGAGGGCTTACAGTTTTTGGACTGATCTGGAGACTTTGCACAAAGCTGTACATGTACTTCCTTTCCTCCTATACCACCACCAAGCTATCACAGCTGAAACCTGCAGCATAACAAAATATCAGTTTGCACACTTTTGGTACTGTTCCATCATTTCAGTTGCAATCTAAAACCCTACACTTAAAAAGAAACAGAGATGGGACTTTCCCCATTGGCTGCAAACCTGGCAGTGTAGGGAAGCTTCCTCCAGTCCCCAGAGAGCACAGGTGTTAATTACTGACAAAGTACCTACAAAGACTAGTTGGAGCACTGGGCCACAGTGTTCAAAAGCCTAGTCCATCAAATAAAGTATCTAAGTGGGTTTTCTGAACTGAAAATCTGCAGCACTGTATTAAATCAGCATACTTTCCCCAGAACCACAATCACTTTTCCTCCCATCACCATGCTCTCTTTACAGCACGTGTGGCGGGGAAGGAAAAAAAGGATGTGATAAACCTGCAACAGTGTTTGGTTGGAGGTTCTACTGTTGTGTTATGCAGCTTGGCATGTATGTGTGAAGAAAGGAATACTCAGAGTAATCCCTTCACTGGTCACCATGCAGGCTGGTAGGGACACAGACACTTGTCAGCACCTACCTATCTATAAGTTCTCTGAACAGTAGCTTGCTGGGAGCATCCACTGCCTAGTTTTGACACAAGGAAAAACTACACCAGAGATGGCTGGCATAGTGAGACAACAAGGCAACGCTAACTGCTAGCAGTCTCACCCTCTGCTCATCTTGCTACAAGAATTGGCACTTAATATTCATCCAGGCTCTCATGCAAATCATCTCTGAAACTGGATGAGTTTAGATCAACTATAAATGCAAATTAAACACACACATGCCACACACACGCATGAATCTATCTCCCTATTCCATTTATATAATGTGACCTGCTCTAGCAGGGGGGAAAACGGTGCCAGATCACTCTACTGAAGTGACTGACCTGGGGACCAGAAGACTGCCAGACACGATGGCTGGGAAGAGGAAGGAAGAAGAAACTGGGAAGAGAGTGTTTGCCTCCATAGTAGCAGCCTGCCATTACACTGAAGAACTGCAAGGTCAAACCAGAGCCTTAAACTACTAAGCAAACTGGAGCCCCTTACAACAGCCTCCCTTATTTACTATGCTTACTTGCTTAGCACTCTTCTTGTTTCCACCACTGGTGTGAAATACAGGTGACCTATTCCTCTAGAAGATGACAGGTTCAAGTTTCCAAAAGAAACATTCCTGCCATACACCCAAAAAAACCCCACCAAAACCCCACAACCCATAGAAAACTAAATAGTAACTTACATATATGCACGGTTCCAACACCACAGGAAACCTGGTATTCAAAACTCACTGTATTATATAGAGCAAGTTCCAAACACATACGCTTCACTAAGTGCACCAATCCCTAAAATCATTTCACTGCATATACCACCATATTTCAAGATGACAAATAATCATTTTGGAGAGGGGGAAAAACTGCATGAAGTACATGCTAAAGCTTTAAAAAAAATAAGTGTTTAAATGTGTATTTTAGTAGAAGAGCACTATTAGTTGTACACAAAACTGAACAGACAATAGAAAAGTTTGATTCTGAGGAAGCCCAGGGGGAAGACAAGGAGGGCACAATTTCTCAAAACTTGATGAGCGGAGGCACTGAACCCATAGATTCCATTTCAGTCCCACCTCCCCTCTTCATCCTCCTGCATATCCTTTGTCCACCCAATATTTCTGGAACAATTCTTTGTGTGATCCCAAGATGACCTGGATCAAGGAAACATTACATATTCAGCTAAACAAAACAAAAAACCTCAAAGGAAACAAGAGGAAGACATCAAAACACTGAACATGCTGTAATACAGCTTAAGAGAAGGAGCCCAGAAGAGGTCTGCCTGCAAAGAGGAAGCTGAGGGAGGAAAGAAGTAGATAAAAGTGTGTTGGGTGTAAATGGAAACAAAACAGGAACGTTCTCCTTCACAGCCAACTGCAGCAACAAATGTAATAACTATGTCAACAGTTCACGATGCATGAAGAACTGAAATGATGCCTTGTCTTTGACAAAAGGCAGAAAGGTGTTTTTCACCTTAGCTTCTGTTTTGGAGTGGAGGGGGTTTGTTTTGTTTTTAACCTGAAAAGTACCACAGGCACTGAGTTCCCTATTGTTAGGCCTGAACCACCCAGCTGCTTCTCAAGTATCTGAATTCCCACAGCCAAAAAGCTAGCAAATTTTCCACAAAAAAAATTACACCCGCAACACTCAAATGCAGTTTCTTGGGACAGTGATGTAGCAGTCCCACTCATTTCTAAAGCTGGACTACGCAGGGCACCAGAAGCAGGGACAGCATAAGGGACAAGCCCTCCTGCCCCTTGCCAGCCCCAAGAGAGGAAGGGGATGACCCCTCAGTTGCACTGGCGGCTGCTCCTGCAGCCGTGCTGTGAATGATATGAAAACTCACACAAGTTAAAAATAAAGAACCCTGGCAAGAAGTCTCAATCTGTCTTCCTCTCACTATTATTTTTAATCCCAGCCAGTTCCTTGAACCTACTCATGGTGTGACCCTGCAAGCAGTTGTAGCATGGCTGAGGAAGGAGGGGACAAAGTAAGTACAGAGGGCAGCAAAAATTCCTTAAGATAACATGCAAGCAACAGTGGCAACACCATGAAACGATGACCAATGTCTCCCAGGGTCACACCTACAGTGGATGTCACCTAAATTTCTAAGCAGAAATCATTTTCAAGCCTCCGTTGGATCTCATAAAGCCAAAAATAAACACACAAATATGTTTCCCCTCACCAGCAGTAGGATGCAATAAGCCTTACAAGATTTCTACCAGTATAGAAGATAATGCAAATTTTATTTTGAGACACCAGAGGAGCTAAGTGGGCATATTAACAAGACTTTGAGTTTGTTGCTCAGGGGGTAGAAAAGATTGTGGGGATCAGGGGTGGGGGGACACAGGAACAGGGTGGTGTCCAGGAAAGCACCACTCTCCTCACCCCATCAGGCTTCTCAGATGAATCATAAGGTCACACAGAAAACACGAATATCTCTTTTATTTGAAAGAGAACTTTATTTTATGGCTCATTTCGGCTTGGGACTAGGATGCGAGGAGTGTGGAGGAAGAAGGTTGACAAAGCATTTTCCGTTTCTGTCTTTTAAATGGCATTTTTCAGACAGCCTGTTTTGGTTCTTGTTTCATACAGAGCACAACTCCCAGCCTCCTGCATTCTCAGCATATTTTCTGTAATAGATTGGCTTGAGTCCTATGATTTTAACCCACATTTTGCACATTCAGGATAAGATCTTGTAAGAGTTCAACAAGGACCTCATAACTGACTTCTAGGAAAAAGGAGGCAGGTTGCTATAGCAGTATTTCAAAGTAGTTCTTTGCAACCAATACCCACCACACTGCCTTACTCTACAGTTTCTCTTCTCGGAAGCATT
>VZTL01019103.1:4912-31128 GCA_013400535.1 Scopus umbretta | reverse complement strand
TTTTTTTTTTTTTTAACTTCACATGGTTTCATTCACAGAAAATTAAAAATAATAATAGTAACACTAACTAGTTAGTGATGCTTTCCTTGAAATTACACGCACATATGTATTGACGTGTCCCTGAGAGGCCAAAGTCCAGGGGAGGAGGAGGGAGGGCTGGAGGGGAGAGAGTCTTAAGGCATTTAAATTTAGCAAATCACCCACTGCAAAACAACAACTGCTTTTCCATGCTTTCCAAAACAACAACAAGAACCATCTATACCGATGGATGAAGCAAAATTTACTATATCCTTACTAGATACTAGAAGAACTCTGCACTGGAAAGACTGACTGTTCATGGTAGGGCAGTATGTGCAACCATACCCTACTGATAACATAATCACAACCTTATAGCACAAAAAGGACAAAGCAGAAAGGCTATACTTTAATCATAATGCACTACTGACCTTTTCCTTGAGGGCCCTTCTTCAAAATCTGAAGAACTAACATCGTTGCTCGTTGAGGACACTTGCGATGCATCGTCCTTCTCATTCTCCAGCTGTTCTGATCCCGGTCCTAATCCTTTAGATTGGCCATTAGTGAGAAGTCCTGCAAACGTGACAAAGTAGTACACAATATTCAAAACCTGCATTAGCAGTGCCAAACCGATTTTATAAAAATTCACACGTGACACTAACAGTAGAGAGTTGACGCCCAAAGCAACCGTCTTGCAAAGACATATGCTGATAATATTGATTTTGCACAGAGGCATCCAATAAGAGCCTGCCTGATTGTGTGATTCAAATTTGCTTAACTGTAAGCCCCCAATCCCAAATAACTACACTGCAGGTGTTTGCAATTATATTTACAATCTTGTCACATCCTTACTTAAAACCAGACACAGCTCAGAGTCATAAACTCATCCCTGTTTTACAGAATTGTTGACCAGCATAGATGAGAGCCTTTTGTATTTCTCTCTAGATCAATATAAAATTAAGCTGCTGTTTGGTCAATTTGTCGTTGTCTTGCTCTTCATTCTGCTGCTTCCAACTACTGCAATTTATGATCCTTTTAAAAAAAAGTCCTAAATCCCAAAGGGGTGAACATCAAACGTCTGTTTCTCAACTCTCTTCTAGCCAAATGTCACTCAACTACAGAAACTCCAGACTGCCAGCGAAGGTACACAAGGCAGGGGAAATGTCTGCCACAGCTGCCTTCCCTTTTGTGCCTTTTCTCTCCTGGAGGAATACTACCACAAGCAGTCACACAGATGGAAGAAAGCATTGGGCCTTATACAAGCATAATGTTTAACAAATTTTGCATATTCTACTAGAAGAAGTAATATAATTTGACTCTTACAAACAACAGCAGACAGACAGTGAAGCCACTCAGACTTAAAGAAGAATTAAAATAGTAACGTATTCTTCAGTAGGCTTTGGGATGAGAGGGAGCAAAATTACTAAGAATTTTATCAGCTCAGTATTTAGTCATTTTTTTAAGAGCTTATTACCAGAGAAGCTGCAATTTTATCCAGGAGAATGCTTTCCCATCTCTCCACCAAAATACTTTTGCAAATGGCATAACAAAGCTTTTTTTTCACAGCATTATTGCCTCAGAGAACCACTGGTAGGACTCCCCTGTCTTGGTCATTTCAGTCCCCCTTTCTACAATTGCACCTTAGAAAGAAAACAGGGAGGGGGCCGACCCCTTCCAAGATAAATCGGGCAGCAAGGCTTACGAGTACTAAACCAAAAATGCTTACTAATAACAGCGGTTCAAAACTTTCCACCAGTGCTACAACAGGGCTACACCATTTCAGACCTCTGTTTTCAGGAAAATCACCGTTTAGCACCATCAATGCACTTTCCCATCCCATAACTGAACATTCAACCGAGCTCAGCTTCAAAGAGACACCAAAGCATAACCAGAGCAAGAGCAAGGCACCACCTCTGGCAAGCTGTCTGCTCTGAGTACTGGCACCTTGGCCACAGCAATGGCCAAATGCTCCCCCCTGCCCCGGCAAGGCCCTTTATTCACTGCTCACTTGGGCACTACAACCGAGCGCGATACAGTGTCCGCTAGTGGGCTGTGGAACCTTTCGGCGCTTCCAATCCCAATCTTAATCAGTCTTATCACCCGTTTTTAAACAGCCTAATCCAAACTCTACATCATATCACTCTCATCTTTTTCAGTCAAAGTTTGCTCTTACTCATTCTGAACTACACCAAATTTCTCTTGACTTGGAGCCAGAAGTGGCTACAGAGTGGCCACACAGTGCAGTTTTTGTACACCGTTTTTAAAATGCTACCTACAGAGTAGAAGCCTGGATTTTTATTTTTTTTTTGTGGGAAAGATGCAGTGAACTGGTAGCTCAAGTTTTTCTTCCTAATATGGAGTCCACAAAGCAAAAGTTGAAACTAAGCACCAATTTTTGCATTGAAACATCTCTTCTGGCCAGCCTGAGACTGGCAGGGAGAAGTTAAATGACCCAATTTACATTTTCACTCCCCTTTTGTTGAATTCCTTTCTATACTTCCTTTCCATTAAAGAGATCTCAAACTGTGACCCAACAAACAATACAAATTTCAGTATCAGCACATGATATTACAACAAGGTTTGTAATGTAACACAATGATACGGTGTGGGGTGACAGTATGCCTTCAAAGCATTCCCGAGGAAATGAAGGCGACCTTTTAAAAAACATTAAATAGATTATATTTCTATGCTGAATTCACCCTCATGAGAAGCCTTAGTGCTTAAGTTTATTCTTAAAAAAGTATCAACTTTTGCTTTGCATTTTTCCAGGAAACCACTGCTGATAAAATTTACAATTTTTAAACTCCAGAGAAGTCTAAATCAAGCATATCATTTGAGGCCTGATACTCAGTAACTTAACTCTTATGGCAGAATTTGATTAGGTTTTCCAAAAGCAATATTTGTTCTGGAGACTTGCCATATGTAAAACCCAGCAACCTGAAGTATATGAGTCAAGAAAATCACCTTTTGGGCTGTCAACTTGCACGCACTTGGAAGGCAATTTTTATTCATCCTTTCACCCTGCCAAACCATCAGTGCACTTGGAAGACAAGGATGATTTGTGTCCCTTAAGGAAAAATATAGGTTTGTCTACTATTATTCATCATAACTAGCACCATCCCAAAATGCAATATTGCGGATAACTGAAGCTAGCTATTGTCAGCTGAAACCAATTAAAACATGTGTCCTAAAACGGAGTCATAAAACTACAAATGAGAGATACTGATAAATAATGGGAACGGGTGTCATGTTCTACAGGTTTTCAGGGCCAGCATAATTGCAGAATCTGCTCCGAAGTGATGAAAGGCACAGACAGCCACAGTCCACAGCCTCTTTCTAAGCACTGGAGAGAAAGCACATGCTGAAGTAGGCTGTTGTAAAGTTTATTGCCACTCAATCATTTTTATACCAAATGCATTCAGTTTGCCCCCAGATACCTTTTCCTTCAAAATACCATTCCTGCTATCTCTAACTGCGATAAATCACATTCTTTTCTGCTGTGCATCAGTCAGGAGCTATAAAGGGTCTGGAGGCCCGAGGATGGGGTGGGGACCCCACAGTTGTGCCAAGTGACACTCAGGCACTCTCATCACCATTAAATGAGTTGGCACCCGTGCAGCTGATGGGACGTACAGGTCTGCTGGTGCACGGCGCGCATCCATTCACATGGGTTGACTCTCCAAAGTTCATCAAGTTACAGGAAGAAGCAAGCATTTGTGTTTCTTAAAAGCAAAGTACTGCAATTGTGTGTCCATATAAAGAGGGAAAAGCAACTGAGCAAGAAAATGGTCTTTTGCATAGTCTGAAGAGCTAGCCACTCTTCAATCCTGGCTACTTTTGAGCACCCAACAGCAGTCAAGGAACCAGCAAGCCATCAAGACCCAAATAAAATCAAAGGGACAAACAGTTCCTCTGCTGCTTTTTTTATGGCTGTGCCCTTCAACCTCTAAATCATTATGCCAGCGAGCCCTGGCTCATGGCAAAGCCCGTGACTGGTTACGTTCTCAGCTGCCGGAGACCTGGCAGCAGCTGCCTGCCCCTTGCCCACTGGGCTCGTCTCAGCCCCAGCTCTCACTGCCTTCTCCCCTGGCAGCTAGACTCATGACCAGCCACAGGGGCCTGAATAACTAGGCAGAATAAATCAGGGTTGATAAAAATAGACTTTATTCCTGTAATATAAAGTGTTTGTTTTAAAAGTCAAATGAGATTTTTTTAATATTTTTTTAAAAACTAAACCTCATTAAATTAAATTTGAAAGTACAGTAACTTGGATTATAAGTCAGTGTAGGATTTCATATATTAAAATGACTTATGTGAAATAATAATTTATATAGAGACTGAAGCAGTGCATATTTGCTGCCAAAGTTTAAAAGGAACTGAAACACCGAACATCTCAAAGTCATTGAATAAACACTGCTTTAACTAAGTGACTAATAATGAATTATTTAATTAAAAAGTCAGAAATACAGGAACTCATGTATCAAATGACATCTATGGTCCCTTAAATACACTGTCCTGGCTCTAACCGATCAAGACTAGATACTTTAAAAGAAAGGCCAATTAGTAATTCCTAGTAATTAAAAAGGGTAGTTTAAAACTGAAACGCAGAGATCTTAAAATCCTTTCTAAAATTTATCTTAGCCACATAAATGTCAACTTCACAGTTTTGCTCAACTCTTTTTCAAACTTCTGCATAAGCTGTGATAGCAAACTGCAATTTTGGTTACATGCTGTTTAAAAAGACAAAAAAAAAAATCCACTTATCCACTTACCAGCTTCTAACTGCATTGAGAAAAAGTAGCAAATGTGAGTATTATGTCCACTCTGTTACTAGCTGGGGAAAGCAGAACAGCCCTTTCTGCCCTCTGCATCCTGATCATTTATTAAAGAGACTTCTATCACCTCCTTTTTATTTGCCTTCCACGCTCTCAATGTTTCCAAATCTGCCTGTGGCTACAAGTTTGTTTGTGTTTTCACATGCAGGAAGGGCTCTGCAAGGAGCTGAACTGTACTCTCTAGGGTGATCCAGACAGAATCCGGGTATCGTGGCTTTACAGCCTTTGCAGAGCACGCTCCCTCTTGTTCCCACTGCATCTCACTATGCCCTTTGCTTCCTGACTGTAGCCGTTAACTGAGCGGAGGTCTTGCTGAGCCTTCTCCAGCAATAGCAATGTCCCTTTCACCAAAAGCTGTGTTTAAAGAACAGTTAAATCCGCTTAAATGAGCTTACTTCAGGGGGCTTGCACTGCCTCAAACGGATTGCTTTTCGCAATAGTCTAGCAAGTAAGACTTATTATTCCAGTGCAGGCAGGGCTTAATTTATATTGGTACAGATTCGCTAACCTTACCATTTTTGGTGATACGCACACACACTTTTAGTAGCAATCTACAACTCTATTCTCAAGCCATGATCTAACCCATCTCTGGTCACCTGGGAGAGATGGCTGACAGGCACGTGCAGGGCAGGTCTTGGGAGCAGCTGAGCACGTGATGCAAAATCACAGTACCTGGGAATGCACCACACAATAGAACAGCATGTAAGTATAAATACGTAGGATGAAAACAGAGGAGGAAAAGAGAAGCAGAAAGCAGCAGTATACGGGAAGGTGGAAAAAATGCAAGAGAGAGTTTGGGGTTAGTTAGTTAGTTGGTTTTAAGAATAGATGAGATTACCATTACTGGTATGTTCTTCATTATTAAAGTTACTGAATAACCAGGAAACAAAAGGGGAGCATCTGAACAAACCTCAGTATCATGTGGTTAGTTGCACACAGTGGTTGGGTGAAGGAACTTTCACAACGTTTCCAAAACACTATTTCTACATCACTTACTCTAATGCCAACAAGGCATCTGAGCACAAACGTTTCCATGTTCGTACAACAAGACAGCAACACCTATTTTAGTTTGCCGTTTCCCAGTCCTAAGGCAGCTTAGGAAAAGAAATACATTCAATTGTATTTCCAGTCAGCTCTCACAGTCAGAGGCAACCACAAAGTCATCACATTAGAAAAATCAGCAGTCAACACCACACAAACACAAGCCAAAGATATCAAAAGCATTAACTGACCTAAATAAGGGGGATTTCAACATGACCGTATACACAGCTTTCTATATGGGATGAACACCTAACATCAGCCGGTCCACACAGTTCAGGGCAGGGGAGCCATACTGCAGATCTCAGCTATATGTGGAATACGTAACTCTGCTCCCGGGTGCTTCTTGACCACAGAGGGACACCCACTTCCCACTGCCAAGAGATACTGGGTTTGCCTCCCCGCGGCACCCTCCCTCCTTGCATTCCTCCCTGATCCCTGCAAGCTGAACCGCTCTGGGCCCAGTTTCCAGAGCAATTGGCAAAACAAACAAACACAAGTTACAAGAAGTTTAAAAAGTGGATTTACTCGAAGCAGCATTCTCACTGCACTGGGACGACTGTTATTTATGAGAACGTGCAATAGCATGGATTGTAGTTACACAGAGCTAAAGTTTTGTTCACTTACGGAGTAACATACACGTCTGAACTTCAGCTGTGGGAGTTGCACAGGAAAGCTTTGTTTTTAAACAAACAAAAATTTAGTTATTTTCTTCTTTTTGCACTGTCCCTTTTAGGAAAGCTGTCACAAATGTAATTGCAATGTAAGAAAGCAAGGGGGTTAACCATCACACACCATGGTCTGAGAAGTTGGTGCCACCTGAACATGGGCAAACTCTTTGGTATAACTGCAGTGTGGAAGACCACCAACACGAGTTCTGCGTCTAAAATATAGAGAGAAAAAGTTTCTACCTTCAGCTTTTATAAGTATTTACTCTGGCCCTTAGTTTCAGGCAGGTAATATTTTGTATGAAAATCTACATATAATAAACTGATGGCTCACCTACACCTCTTGTTTTCCTTCAACCTAAGAACTACAGGACTTAACAGTGTATTATGAGCTATAACTTCATACACAAGTTTACTTGCAAAATGCCGTTAATGAATAGTCCTCATTAATTTTCCAGAAATAATAGACAAACAACTGCAATACAATAAAAACAAACATCCCATTGTCTGTAACCCTAAATTTAGCTTCTACAAAAAACGCCCTTACTTGCCAGAGGACATGCAGAAACACTACCAAAATCCTGATAGGCACATTAAATAAAACCATTAATCATTTGATGCCAAGTTAAAGCATACTGGTATCTCCAAAACATCTGCAACAGTCTGCATTAATCAGCATACTGTACAGAGTTACTGTATTTAGCTGTGGTACAGCTATGCACAAAAGATAATTTAGTTTTATAGTGCAAATGCCATCTGTCACATTGTCACAGCATGACAAGGTATCACATTACATATTAAACAGACAACACGCCTCAAAAATAAGGCCTATTTTCATGCCATGGTTGTCTTAGAGACTGAAGAACTGGGTTTTCACGGCAGTAACATAATTTAAAAACAAACCAAACCAAACCATTTTTCTCTGGGATAAGAGACACCTATTCCCTGTCCATTTTTTTTAGGGATAGCAGTTATAAAGGAAATGCGATTTTGATTTCATTTGATTATGCAAAACCACAACAGTTTTCTGTCTCTAAATAAAGGGGGGAAAAAAATACACACCAACCCCCTCCCCCCAAACCCAAAAAAGGAAACCAAAAAAACCCCAACAAAACCCACAGCACGAAACAGTCGTTTATACCACACGGTGCTCTGTGTTGCCACCATGACGGTAATTAACAGTACATGGGCTTTCCAGATGATAAGCCACTGGACATTAGCTTGATTGTGGTCCATAACAGATCATGTGCATAAAGCAGTACTGTTATGCCAAAAACTGTTAGCAAATAGCTTGTACAGTCTTCATAAATGACCAGAAGAGTGCTTTTATATGTAGATATACATCATTACTATGGAAGCCAAGCATGAATGACATTACAGCACAAGATGTGTTTGTCAGCCTGTCAAAAGACACGATCACCAAAGAGAACTGATTAAATAATACAGATTGAAAGAAGCTCCTTACTCCCATTACATCTCTACCCAAAATTTCTACTAAGCAACCAAAGACATTTATGTGACTTTGCTTCCTGCATATAAGCCCATTATCAAGTACCTGTTAGTAGCATTAATCAAAATTATATTGTTCTGGTGTTTCAACACAACACTCCAGGGTGTTTTGTTTTCATTTTGGAGGGGATCAGTTGGCAGGGGTGGTGGAATTAAACTGGTAGAAACAAGAATATAACAGTCAAAAATGAACATAATTTAATTCTGCCAGGAAAATACCCCAGGCCATAGGGCATACTTGAAGCCTTAGTTTTATTTATGAAATAAGCATTTGGAAGACATTTAAAAAAAAAACAAACCTACCAACACCTGCAACATATCATATACCCAGAAAAACCTTACCTGAAGTCTGTACTTCCGTTATTTTAGGTTTATACAAAGGAAAAAAATATATTCAAAATATTCAAAAAATATTCTGATTAAAAGACATTTCTCCACTTGTAAGGACGCAATGAAAACTGCGCCCCCCTGTTTCTCCCAGGCAAGACACATGACCCCTTTGGGCACCTTATTCTTCATAACACAGAAGGGAGGTCATCAGCCTGGGCTCCATGGTGGTGTGGCCTAGATGAGAGAGGAACAGGAGTACCAAGCAGGCTGAGCAGCAGGGTAGGTGTTCATGCACAGGTGAAGGAGACAGCAGCAGCAATACTGACTCCAAAAAAGCTGGGGGAACAAATAAATCTTCCCTAAATCCCCTTCCTACAAATGCAGAGAGCTGACTAAGTCAGAGCTTAAAACCAAAATAGCTACCTTGAATTTTCCCAAATTTTTTAAATTTTAAGAAGGGAAAAAAAGGAAACCCAAGGAACAGTTGCCTGAAGATCCAAAAGCTAGGGTTGTCCCAAATGAAGCAGAACAGAGAGGAGGAAAAAGAGCTGATGGCCACCACCCTACCAGCTGCTCCCTATCTGTTATATCGGTACCATTGTGCTATCGAGCTCCTACCAATTGCCCCTGGAGCTGGTAGGATAAGGGGAGAGCAGCAGCTTTTCTAATAAGTACATACCAGGCCATGTAAAGGTCATTAAGTTTTGATAAACAGAAACACAGTTAATTTTCTAGTACCATAAGCACTCCCTGGTAGCACTGGAGAAACAAGGACCACATACTCTTCCCGCATGCTGCCAAGGAATCACAGTGTTTGATGTCCGCAGCTTGCATCCACCAAGCCCCCGACTGCAGTCAGAAAGCTTCGGAGGAACAAGAGGACTCCAAATGCAAGATCCTAGCTATAAAGACCTTTGCTGTTCAGAGAAACGTGGGTAGAGAAGGCATAAAGCCCTTTGCAGAAGCAAGGGAACACCACCACCAGGAAGAGAGCTCGGTTTGGATGCGGGGACCTGGATTCTGTCCAGATGCAGCCACTGCCCAGCGGGTGCCCCTAGAGAGGTCTCCTCCCCTCCCCAAACTCACCCACCTGTAAAATAAAGGTAGTGAGAGCAACCACCACAGTGAAGTGCAACAGAGGGGTACAGACAGTAAGCACAACATGAGACATGGGGTTATTATTAAAATCTCTCAGTGGTGTGTGCCTCATGTTGATTTTGGCGCTGGACAGAGTGGCTTTATTCCTCCCCGAGGAGAAAAAGTGCCCTTTGATTTGCAGCTATGCCAGGGACATCTGTCCTACAGGACATCTTCTCTCGTTTGGTAATAACATATGCAATCTGGAAACAGAGTTAAATGTGCATTTTATTTGAAATTACAGGCACAAGCAGGTCCACAAGTGTAATTTATCTCTATTTAGTTCAAGGATATCAGTGATAGAAAAATGGGGATGACCACTGAGAGAGAGAAAAGTCTAAGTTCTCAGGTATTAACAAAATTATCAGTGACATATGAATAAATTATTCTTTGGTTTTTATGCCAAAACAATCATGTCTTGTTTATTCAGCCTTTCTGGAAAATTTTATGGCTGAATGGAGAACCAGTAGGGTAACATCCCACAAGAGGAGAGAATCAAGGAAACCCTCGACATGCCTGCGAAAGAAAGCATTTAGTTTTAAAATGTTTTGTTTCTTCCACTTTTATTTGGTTTAAATCCATTTGACAGTTATTTGAAGAAAAGTTGCTGACTCAGTTTCCAAAGTATTTTTGCCTGTTCTTGACCAATATCCACTCATATGAGGGAGAGAGCATGGATTATTCTGGTAAATAAGAATTAAGTAAAGCGAGCTAGCCAGCATTTTACATCTTTGTCACCTATATTTGGGCACCAAGTGAGGGCAGTTATTCCTCCTTCTGAATCACTTTTACAGATCTGTTTTAACTGTGATACACCACTATAGGAGTCCCGTTTTTTAGTCAGTTGTTTCCCCCCACCTCAGCATCACTGGGATTTGCTTTTAGCCTCAATAACATACCTTACACCCTTTCAGAGTGAAGCTTCCACTAGGAATGGAGGGACAAAGGAACAATAAATCCACACTTCAAAAATACCCATACCTTGGCACTAAGGGGCTAGACAGATAAGTAAAAATGGAAAGAAGAAAAAAAAAAAAACCCAACAACAACAAAAAAAACCCACACCACAGAAAAAAAACCCTTAAAAAGACATTCTGGTATTTTAAGTAACATGAGAAGGAAAGCTATGCCAAGAGCATGTCTCCAGACAACAGCTATTCTACACTAGAAAGTAAAAATTAGCAATTGTGTCTCCACAGAGTATAAACGAAGAAGGAAGAAAGAAGGTAAAGGCAAACACAGTGAAGCAAGGAAGAGCCTGCTAATTGGAAGAAAATACAACATATGAATTTGCAAACAAAACAAGGGAAATAAAAAGGCAAGCAATGGTCACTGCTAGCAGTGAATACTTGGGAGCCTGAAAAGGGAGAGATGCGCAGCTAAAACCCAGAGGCTTACCAAGGCTTGGCTATATTTGTTACGATTTCTAGGAAACTCTTACAGGCTGTATAATTTGAAAACAGCTTATCTGCATGAAACCGGATACAACAGCAAAACAGCATCTTGACAAATATTTGCTACACGCTTTTCCTCTAATGAAGCACGGTTCCTACTGATCTGTGGTGAGGGATCACACAAACAGGATGGGCTTATGATCTCGGCAAACGGAGGTGATGAAAGTTCCATTTCTGGAACTGGAGTCACGGTCGGCCAGCATCTTGGGTCCATAAAGGCAATCACCGGCAGGGACTGGGCCAGCTCTGTGGGAGCCCAGCCCTTCGGAGAAGCAAGAACAGGCAGCCTGAGTTAACTTCTTTCTCATGTAAACCAAATTAAATTAAATGGCCGGATGAATAAATGTAGGACTTGACTTCTACACACACTTCAACAGTGAGCAAAACATCAGACTCTGGAACAGGAGGAGGATTCTAGCACAGCAGTGAGCCATAGGAAACAGGATGGGGAAAGGACAAGAGAAGTGCCAGAAAGCCCTGTTGGGGAGGTTATCCTCTGCTTAATTGTCTCCAATTCTGCCCCGTGTGACAGAAGCCGTGAAAGGCAAATGCTGAATGGCATGCTTCTAATTGCATAGTCCCATTTGATATTTTAATGCACGTCATTGAGGAGTTGCCTTTCATGACCTCTGCCAGGAGCACGGGCAACCCTCCAGACAGACAGAAGAAATATTTTTTCCCCCCAGTGTGACATGAGCTATGAAGATCTCGTTTGCTGCAAGAACACACAGCCCAGTGATGCAGCAGCAGTGACCCTCCCATGCAGCCAGCAGATGTGGGTATGGATTCAGCCCTTTCTTCACTGGAGATGCTTTGAGCTTTCAAAGGAGGGAAAAAGTCTTCTTCCCATCCTAGGAAAAAAAATAGTTGAGCTAAATGCTAGATGTTCTACAAGAACTCAAGTCACATATGACAGATATTTGAATTAAACCATTTTAATTACTTTCACTCCATATTTTCAATAACTTTTTAGTGAACATGCCCTCCCTAACTCTGAGATTATCCATCAGCCAGCTCCAGGAGTCAGCTGTCAACCTCTTTTGCTGACAAGGTTTGTTTTTGGGGTTGTTTTTTTTTTTTCCCCTGGCATGCCACCTCCTTCCACTAAGCGCGTGAATTATGATCTCGGAGTGTAAAGCAATTAAATAGCCACCAACTTGTAAAAAAAAAAAACAGGCCACAGTCACTTCTAAGTTAACACCCTAGCCTCTTCAGCAAGGTGCCAGACAGCCCTCCCCTGCCCCAGGAGGTCAGGGCAGCCCAGCTGGACCAAAGGCAGCACCACACAGCAGGGAGGCAGGCAAGGCCTGGGATGCCTCTTAGGCACCGCCTGCAGCCAAATTTCCAATTCCCTGCCCGCCTGAGTGCTTGCATATCTGTTGAGAGCCTTAATGTGGGCTTGACAACCACACCAGCATAAGGCCCTGTGACATCCCCGGAGGAGGAGGGGAGGGAAGAAAGCTGCCTGAGCAATTCTCAAACACTTTTTTTTAAGCCATTGGTTTCCCAGGCTTTTTTCTGTAACCCTAAATTTCATCCACGATGCTTGGTGCCTCGTTGCTAGTAGGGAAAGGCGATTGTTTTTGGGGAAAAAACAGCAGCTGCTTTTCCTGGGAGTGAATCCTTCCCCTTGAAACCATCTACCCATTGTACTACTTATTTCTTCTCCTTCACAGAAAGCAGCTAGAACGCACCATAACACAACACAGAAACTTAAACACCTGGAAAGCCCTCAAAACTCAGCCTTGGAACTTTTGGGACGCCTTCCTCCTTGTCACCGGTTTTACATCTAGCTTGCTAAATCGATTATAAAAATATATCTGTATTTTTTAAATACTTGGCACAATTTTAACATATGAGACAGCAACGTGGCCATAAAGAGATTTTCTTCCATACAGTAAGCAAACATATTTCAGACATATTTTCAAAAACAGGTTGCTTAAAAAGCCCAAAACAAACCAAGAAAAAACCCCACCTATCTTTCTGTGGAATCTGTACTTAGAGAACTGAAATCACCCAATCACCCCTTCCCAGGGGAAAGCGATTACTTTTTTGTTGTTTTTTTCTTTCTTTCTTATTCCCCCCCCCCTTCAGTGGGGGCAGGCAAGTGAGTATCATTTCTTCACTTTCTTAAATTCAAAGGTTGGACTTTCTTAAATTAAAGGTTGGAGGAGTACACTTCATGCTCGGGATGAAGAGCTGCTCTGCTGTTTTGACTCAGCCCCACGTAATCTGTTTGCAGAGTTGTTGTCGGGGGAGAGGAGGCCCGTGACAGTGACAGTAAAATGTTTCGACCAACTGCGGCAAACTGAACTCACAAGCGCACTAGGAAAGCCCGACGCGAATGAACAAATTGTTCTGCCACACACGTGCGCGGGAGCGATGATGTTTCACCTCTCTTCGAGCACTAAGCCTTCGCCTAAGGTAAGGATCCCAGCCCGTCTCCTCCGCGACGCTGACAGCGGCAGCAGGGGTTGGCGGATGTCTCCCCGACGCACCGCAGCTGTCTACCTGCTGGGCACGTGCAACGGAAAAAAAAAAACACGCTGGGAAATAAATCTGCAGCTGGAAGATGCTTAGGAGAAACCCCTGCCCTCCCAGACCAGCTCCTGCGCCGCAGTGCCTGGAGAGCAGGTGAGGGGACAAAGCAGGAGGAGCCCACGCTCGGCTGTCAGCGGAGTCCCAAGTATCTCGCCAGAGGAAGGACACACAGGCCAAAGCAAGAGCGACGCAAGCTTAAAGGCATCAGATAACGCAAACTTCAGCCACCTGCCAGAGAGTACGCGGAGACCGGTCTCGTTTTAATTGGGGGGACAACTGATTCTCGCCAGCATTAATGCAGTTCTCTGAAGCATTGGCATATGAAACGTCAGTGCTGTAACAGCCTTTAAGGAAAGGCTCTTCATATGCCAAGCAATTTCCATCTCTATTTCTAGCTCTTGAGACCAGCAGCTTAACCTTACTTTCACCTCCCTTTTGTGAGCTCTACAGGAGAGCCACGGGGGGAATAGATGAGAGCTGGGGTAGGGGGCCAGCCACTTGAAAACCTGATGCTGGAGAAAGGGCT
Organism: Scopus umbretta; assembly: GCA_013400535.1. Taxonomy (NCBI): domain Eukaryota; kingdom Metazoa; phylum Chordata; class Aves; order Pelecaniformes; family Scopidae; genus Scopus; species Scopus umbretta. The sequence goes on along the minus strand of VZTL01019103.1, from coordinate 17,075 downwards.
TCTGAAATGTTAAGGAGACTTCCCGCCACACCACCCCCCGGAGGAGTTCAAGAAATTCCACCGCCAGGAAATATTCTGCTGCTATTAAACAGCTTTTTTTGCTCACGTTGCAGGGCATCAGAAGGGGAAGTGAAAAAACACTAGCTGCTTCCTGACTTAATAGAAACCTTGGAACGACCACCATCACACACTTATACAGTCAAGAGTCTACAGTTATGTGTATTTAACAATTTTATCTTTCCAAATAAGCAAAGGAGATAAAGTACTATCTTGCAATTTTTAAAGAACACAGATTCCGCTCCCCCAAAATCAAGAATTTGTTGCACAGAATTTTCCTTCCACCCATTCACATAACTGAAGGCTGATACCCCTTAGCATATTGCTTGTTTTAGGTGCAGCATCTGAGAAATGGGGGTGAGGGGGTGGGAGATGCATGCAATGGAACAGCATAGAAATGTAGGATGAAAACAGTAAGTGAGCTTTCAAAATATACCCAAGAGGCTGTGTGTATGCTGAAGTTTGCCACTGTATTACTACAATAAAAAAAAAAACACAAACCTGACTGAGGGCCAAAAGTATATTATTGATGTTCAAAAAAACCACTGCAAAACTCTATTTCAAGATGATGTGACAATGGGGGGGGGGCAGGAATGATGACAAAAAATGACACCTGGAATCCCTCTGTATATTCACGCTACCCTATAAAATGCTAGAGAGATATATTAATCTGAAGCAGTTCAGACAGCAAAAGTCTTTCTGGAGTTAGAACATTCCCGCCCTACACTGTTTCAAGGCATCTCTACCAAGCCCAACTCAAGCTACGAAGATGATTAAATAGCGTTAATGCTTAGCATGCATTTAGCACTGTGTCTTCAAAGTGCTAACACATACACACCCTCCAGCCCCCCCAAAAACACCGAACAAAACCATACTGAACAAACGGGAGAAGAATTCTGCCTGTCCCCACATGGGACGAGGCTATAGCAGCATTTATCCTGCCGTGGGAGAAGACATCCCACTTTATAACCACAGCCCCATGTGGTGGGATGAGGCAGGAAGGACGGCGTCAACCACACAGTGGGTACTGGAGCCACCCTCCCAACAGGGGAGGATGGACCAGTGTAATGGGAAAGCAGCACTACAGGTACATCACACTGCATTTTGGAAAAGGGGCAGTACCTGAGCAGGAATCATCGCTGTCAGCATCAGAGCTGGGACCCCAGTTAGCCTGTAACCTACACTAGCTGCTTGATGCACTGATAGGCTTTGCTTCTCCACACACTTGGGCTACCCAGGTCAAGGTTTAACTCCCATGTAAAACTTAGTAAGTAACACCAAACAGCTACACAGTAAGGGAGAGAATGAATGTGAAGGAAACCATCATTTTAAACACCTCTTCCCTCCTCAAAAAAAAAGCCCCCCCCCATCCCATTTAATGGCAAAAAGAAATTATATGACTGGATCCCAAGTGGTGAGCAGGATATGAGAAGGAGAGTCAAATTTTCTTCTCTACTGGTATGTAAATTCAGGGAAGGCTTTGGCAGAAGCTAGATAGATAAAAGTGGACCACTTGTAAAGGAATGGGGTGAACTTTTTACATTTAATTTCTTTCTGAACTGCCTCAGAGATATTATGGAAAACACTTTCAAGTTAAAAAAAAAAAAAAAGTCATTGGGGACATGAAGGCCTCATTGTTTTCCCTAAACTTTATATGTCAACACATACACATGCATAAAAAAAAATCCTTACCTCCCTTCTGAGACATTAAATCCACACAATGTTTCTTGGAGAGGGTAAAAAGAAAATGTAGGTCAAGATGTTGAGATAGGGATTGCTTCTGAAAGATGAAAGCGTAAGAGGACTAAGCTTTCATTCCTTATGTTTCTTTGAGATTTCAAACAGAGTGTTATTTGATAATGGTTCCTTTCAGAAAATTGGAATTTAATATAGCTAATTATAAGTTAGAGAATTAATGTACAGTCAGTAGTCCAACTGAGCTGGTATACCATGCTGATGCTTTTTACCAGCATGTCCCCAGTGCTTATTATTACAGATCTTTTCTCCACATACTAAGGCCAATCTGCTCTCACATTAGGCTGGATGGCCCAGGAGTTTGTGGGGGGAGGCAAGGGGGGTGTGTGTGTGTAAATCTATGATCTCCACGGCTGCAACACTCGGCCTGCAGCAAGCAGCCTGGAGTTGTCGGCACGGCACAGCACAGGAACAGATCCTCCTGCTTCAAAGGGAGCACAGAAAAGAAGAGGACAAAGACAGAATGAAAAACACAAGTAGCTGGAGAGGAAAAGTACATGAAAAAACAGGAAAACACGTTTTCCTTCTTCCGAATAAAAGGGAGGAAAAAGGATGATGACAGACAGTGACGAGTGTAGGCAAACAGAAAGGGAGTACTCCTAATTCTCTCGTATTAACATGAAAGTATCTGAGAATTTGTCCTATGAGCAACCACAAGCTAAAAATCCGGACCAACATTTCACACAGCAGTATAAGTAGGAATATCCCTCACGACAGGCACCGGCAGCAGATGCAGCTAGATTTGGACCGGGAGCAGTTTCTCTGCAATCCAGGAGGAAGCCACGCTCGCTTTTTCAGGGACCTACGCAGGTTTGAGATGGTCTGTTTCTAGAGGTGGCACAAAATGTGTTCAGCAACATCTGCTGCACATCACTGGTTACTACGTAAAGTAAAACTGTAGCTTGTGTAGTCTTAAACATGGATCGTACTTGAGTGAATTTTGAGGGGAAAAACATGCACTGCAGGAAGCTCTGCAATCCTCAATATTCCAGCAGTTTCCCCTTTGTTTTTCACTGTAGTTTCTGAATAAATACTAAGCCAGCATATTTTTTCAAGTTCTCTGATGGGTGTGAGCTCCTGCAATGAAATCCTGCCACTGACCAAGTCACAAGCTCCATGTTAAGGTCTCAAGCAGAAGGGCCATACCCAGTCTCCTCCTCAAAACAGTACCTATGTTCAGTCAAGCTATAAGCTTTTGGGGGATAAAGGGGCATGTTTTTGACATAATTAGGAGAAGTTTCTTACACATCAGCAAATTAATTCCTCTGAAGTCATATTTTCATTTGGTCCCGACCTGGGTAAGAGCAGGACATTCCTTATGAAAGCAGGTGTTGCCTTCCAAAATATTCTCCTACTTCTAACAGGCCACATCAGGGCAAAACCTGCCCCGTACAGAGGGCACTTCTCCCCTCTTCATACTGGAAGAATTCCTCAAATCCTTCTGCTGAACATGGCACTACCACCCGCTCACAAGGGGTGTAATGAGGGGTGCTCACGTTTCCTTAACATCTTCCTTCAAGCTGCAGAATAGCACTCATTTTTAGAGAAAACAAAATCAAATCAAAAGATTAGTGAGGTTCTTCCTATCACACTTAGTGCTTTAGGGAACTGAAGTCTTCTTGTGACAAGAGGACGCCAAAACAGTACTTTTCCATTGCTTTCAACCTGAGTAAAGGGAAACAGAGCCGACATAGAAAACACCATCTCCTTCAGCCTACTCTCTGGTTCCTGTGGCCTGAAGAAGAACCTGGTCAATCTAGGTCAGGAGGGAAAGCAGTCACTGGACAAAAGCTGAAAGCTATTTTCCTAAAACCCTGGTAAAGTTTTGAGTCCTTTGTCTGTACTGGCAGAATTTCTCCTGGAAGTAGGAAAGCATAAACTGAAGACCAGTCTGTCTTTCTCAGCAGAGTCTGTTCCTTTCCAAGTTCTCCTGCAAATTTAGTTTTCATGAGACTATCCCCACTGAGTCCAAGACGATTTGAGAAGCTTTAAAAAGAAATTTACTTAGCAGTTTTAATTTTGATCCAGCCAGATGATAATCCAGCACCATCTCGACATCCAACTACGCCACGGAAATTGAAGCACTGCAAAACCATCTTCCGTATAAACCCCAATATTCGAGTTCACAGACAGTATCTTAAACTTCCTTTTCCAATCAGTCAACTAGTCTAAAAAAAGAATCTGCTTTCCAGGCTGTTAATGGCAGATGCCTAGATCCATAACAGAAAGAAAGGTGGTTTTCTGCACTAAGCAATGCCTTAACTAACAGCCCATTTATTCTACTTTATGAGCAGAGTATTTGTATAAAAACCCTGTGTTATGCTCGGGATGTTAATCAACCTTCAAGACTTTGCATGCCACTTTTATTGGAGCACCTTCCATGCTGGCATAAAGGGGACTTTGTATCAAACAGTCTTCCTCCAGCCTAGGAGAGATCAGCATCAGCTCATGGCTCAAAAACCTCTCTTTCACAAAGAACTTTCACTCTTCAGTTCTGGTCCCTTGTTAATGAAACTTTAAACATTCAAGGACACCGCCATAGTGTGTGAAGGTAATCTATGAAAGAGTGCATTTAAATCTACAATTGCAAATGGGCTGTGTTTATCTACTTAGCTAAGACAGCCTTGTCCATTCCAATTAGAAAAGGCCATTTTCAGGCAAATGGAAACTGGCATTTGAGGTTCATCCCTGCAGGACAATGAGATGAGGTAACGCTTCTGGGACAGGTTTCCATCTAAATAAAACTTGACAGGTAGTCCCTAACCACAGACCTCATCGCTGCACAAAAGACCATCTTCAATTGATTTGGGGGAGTGGAAAGAAGAGTAGCACCAACTATGTTTCAAGAAGATTTGGAATTCAAGCGACATTCTAATAACTTTTATCCCTTATTCATGTCTTCCACCTGGAGATAATTGTTGCTGACCTCCCGAGATGTAAAGAGGCAGAACAACTACTATGGAAAGCACCAGATTTTATTATGTTAGAAAAATGACAGAAGTTCTTTGCTTACTGTCCTGCCAAGTAGATTGTCACGTTAGAAAAGCATTGGGACTCTTCTCCTTGGAAGAGAAATGGGATGTTCCTGGACAGACACACCACAGGAACCAATAGGAAGGAAGGGAAATTGAGCCCTCCATGCAGACTGCGTAACAGGAATATGGCTCTCCCCAACCCAAACCCACTCCCATATGACACCTGAGTTTTGAAGCTCTCCGCAACACTACCACTACCTTCTGGAATAAGGAGCCAGAGAGCAAGAGCAAGCCTGAGGCTCCGAAACAAGTTTTCAACATCACAGCAACAGAGCAGAGGTCAAGAAAAAACAGAAGGGGGTGAAATTGCTCTTCAGCCCTCTCCATCCAATACACCCGCATCTGTATGCTTCAGTACAACCCAGATGCCTTCTCTCAATATCCTGTATGAGAGGACGTGCTTCTATCATTGCTCTAGCACCCTCTTGCTAGCATTATGACAGCATTTCTGCCCTGAAGCAGAAAGAAAATTCCCACATTGTGAAGAAAGGTAAAAACTGTACTCCCTCGGTGCCATTTTCATCACTTTTTTAAGATTCTTTCCATCTCTCCACATACACAGTGGGCATGACATAAAAACACTGGGGTGCTTTGCAGCCACAGTAAACAGAGCATCTTTAAAAACAGTTGGCCATGAAACACTTTCACCTTTCAAGGCACCAGAGGAGACAACCACTGTCCGAGTGAGGTGTTTTAGGAAGAACCTGCTTTTGAGGCAACCTGGCTGAAACAGACCTTGTCAAGGTGTGATTTACCTCTAACGCATCTGTGTAACATACATGCACACAAAGGCTAGGAAGAGGCTGAACTGAAATATTTTTAAGGTCAACTGCTATTGAAGTGAACTGAGGGATGAGTGAAGGAGAAAAATGCAAGTAAATGCTGGTGTGGTCTTTGGGCATTACTCGGAATGGCTGGCCGAGGCCAAATCTTTTGCAGGAAGAGCGGCTTATCTCCTGGCTTCCCAAATTGCACGAGAGATCAGCTGAAGAGGTTTCAGAAGTTTGCCAGCTCTGTCCCTCAGTGGGATCCTTGGCAGATTGCTCCAGCTGGGCTCCTTCCAGCTCTTCCCTTTTTCCATTTTAGCGTACAGCTTGAATAAAGAAAACAAGATGAAGGCTTTCAAAGATAACGCAGTCTTTCACAAACAGATGCAGAACAAAGCACAGGAAATTCTGAGCAAAGTAAAAAATGAATGTTGTCTGTTCAAGGCTTATCTGGAATGAGTTAGCCTCTTAGTGGACAGATCCGAAACATCACACGGTCCCGACTGCAATTGCAATGTTCACTAACAGTCTTCTGAAGGAGAAAACAGGATAGATAAAAGTGGAAGTTCAGCAGCCTTTAGCTCTCAGAGCTGGAAACCCCTTCAGATGTACCAGAAACAACACTTGCAAGTCAAGCTTGTCACTGTTATCCCCTGTCACCCTAAGCACAAGGCTTCTACATCTACACCTTTGACTGGACACCCTCTTCACAGTATTAAATTCATTTAAATTGGGAAATAAAGGACATCAAAGGCACATTATTGAAAACATGTATTCATCTAATTCTGGATACAACATCACATTAACTGCATGTAATAAATCTGTGCTAGTCAGACACAAAAAAAGATTTTAAAATGCATGCGCATCTATTATGATGTAGAGCAATCTGCTATGACTTAACAGTCTACGTGCTAAGCTATATTTATTTTCTGGAAAACACTCACCCACAAGCACTGGGAAGTATCTGCTACGTGATGAACCTATCATCATTATCAGTTATCGAAAGACAGCAGTTATTTCAGAATGGTTTCTTTTTCATTTAAAATCTCCAAGATCCCACTGAAACCAAACCGAAACGTGGAGGCATGAGCTCAGAGCGCAGACCAGTCTCCCAGGCTGTTACAAGCTGTGAAATGAATGTGACTAATTCCTGAAGAGTTTCACTGCTCAAAAAGACAACTGATTTTCTTGCTTTTCACAGCAGAAATTCTACATTCAAACGTAGGTTGATGACAACTTAAAAGAACGCAATACCAATCTACTGACATTTTCCATTTACTCCATGTCACTACGAGGATCCCCAAATCCTTTTAGGGATCCATTTCGATTGGCAACCCACATGCTTAAGTCAAAGCCTAGGAACACAGGTAATGGAGGGTATTTGAGGTGAAGAGTAAGGTGCATTGGCAGCTGTGTCAGGCAACTTGCAGAAGTGGCTACTATGCCCATCAGCAGTTACAGCCATCTGTCACTAACCTCTACTTTTTCTTTTAAAACCACTTTACTGCCAGGGTTGACACGATAAGGTTTACAGCACACATGACATCTGCTCTGATTAAACACAGCCTAATGGCCTTAAGAACGTCCCGCTGGACCAAATAGTTCTCAAACTCTTTCTACTCTTTCAAACAGCAAGCCATTTCTAAAATGCCCCTCATGTCAAGGAAAAACTGCTGTGGGGGCTGTAAGACACAAGACGTGTCCTTGAAGACTGAAAATGTGTTCTTTCTAATACTCTGAAAGTGCTCCACAAAATGTAGTCTTGCACCAATAGCTCAAAGCTATAGTGTAAAAATAATTAGCGAAAGCCTTACTCAAAGCTAAGCACAGACACAGTTTCAGAAAATACAGTTCCCTAGGACTGACTACGGTAAACCGTATTATACAGTCTGTATGTACGACTGAAACTTCTCCCTGCTTTTACTTGTGACACTGATTTTATTTCCTGTTGCATTCCTATTTTCTTAACAGGGTACGCTATTTCAATGACTGACTACCTTCCCTGCTGCTTTTCTGCTTATATCCTGTATTGTCTGTCCATCAAATTAAAAACACTAGTTATTTAATGCAGTTTCCTTCTGTCAATCACGGGCAAGGGGGGAGCAACAGGAATACTGAAATTTAAACCCTTTTTACAACAGCAGCTACATATTCCAACCTGCAGACCTTTGGTCTCCACTAGAACATTTTAATAAACACTAAAATAGTAATAATTATAAGTTTTGGGCATCAGGCAGACAGAAAGAGGTAAAGTACCTTCCTCCCCCCTCCCATGCCTTCTTGGAACTATTGCTCTTAAACAGCAAAGCACTGTGCTTGCTTTTTCTGAGTGTACTGCTGGATTGCCGCCTTTATCTCCACCTTGTGTCCACACTTTGTGCAAGTTTTCCATCCCTTTCGGTAGCATGATCCACCACATAAATCAGGCTGTGGAACTCCATCATTTACACCACTTTTAAACAGCTGTTTAATTTTGTGTTGATTTCTATGTGAACCACAAGTTACCTCCTTACCTCCTCTTAACCCAACTCAACAGCTGGAGAGAGTGACCAATCACCAGTTCTCATCTCAGCAGATCACTAGCATGAACTTCATCCACCCCAACCTGTCAGTTTGAAGGACAATGCTCTAAGCAGATCTCTCTTTTCTAACATCCCAGTACAGGTCTAGTCATTTTAAAAAAAAAAAAAAAAAATTAACAATTTTAACTTCTTTATCTGCCAACCAAAGAAATGGTCACATTAGATGCATTGCTTTGGATTCTCACCTAATTACAGTCAAAAAAGCAGCTTTGCATAAGTTATGTCTTACTCTCATTTCTAAAATAAACGAACTAGAATTCACAAAAGGTGCCATTTTTGACAGAGCTGGCAATCCTATGAGGTAAAACCACCACCATCCTTTTGGCTGTACATGCCAGCCAAAAAGATGCCAGGATGCAAATTGAGGATGGCTGGCAATTTTATGGCTGCCAAAGACAGAATGAAGCAGTTTGCTTGTCTGCACTCAAGGGTGCTCTCCAGACTGCTGATACAACAATAAATCCAAGACAGCAGCTATGCAGAATGACCCTGAGTCAAGGAAAACAAAGTTGTCCCCTGTTGGGGTTAAGGCAAAGTTTTGTTTCATGGACAGTTGATGCTATGAATTTTACCACTACATCAGTGGCATGTTTTGGTTTTGATTGTTTGGTTTTGGGGATTTTTTTTTTTTTTTTAAAGAAATACATAAATCTAACATCTACACTTGTGAAACACTTCTCAATTAATTTTTATGCTGCATTTTTTATATTTTTTTTTTTTTGCTCCTATTTCTGGCAATTGTTGTCCCTTCTAGTATCTGAGGCTGTGGTTAGACGAGGCAACTGCGCCAATCCTAAGGCTGTGCTTAGACAAGATGACTGTGCCAACTGAGCAGCTTGCTACCATCAAAAGGGACGAGTCTGGTCTCCTCCAGCTTTCAGTCAAGGTACTCTGGCCCCTCATTCCCACCAAATGAGCACAACCTCTTGATGAACCTGCGTAGCTCATTAAAGTAGGAGAAATTATTTCTTTTTTTTAAATCCTTTTTCTGGGCTAGTTTTCTGCCACTTTAGTATGCGGAACCGGCTGCACTGCACAAGCAGACAAATGGTAGAGCCAGCACCTGACAGGAGGTGAAAGGAGGAAGACCAGACCCATCATCTGCTGCTGAACTCTTTCTTACCTCTCCTCACCTTATTTATTTTAGATCTACAATAATTCAGTCTCCTACAGATTACGCACGCACCCCTGCAGATTCTTCATTGCCATTTTCATTTTCCATTACCTACAATTAGCAATACGCAGGGAGGCAAGATTATTTTTAGAATTATTACTTTGTGTAGAAATGCACTTGGGGGCAATAGCAACTCTTTTTAGATGGCCATGAAACGAACTTTTAAGAAAATTAATTACACAATTCCTCTCTTTCTCTGGTTAAAAAATATCCACCTCTGTTATGTTTGAGAGAAAAAGGATGATGGGTGTCCTGCAAGAGAAAATTTTCTGGCAGTCTTGCCAAAGACTGAAATTGTATTAAGACAGGAGCACAATTTGGACATAATTGAATTGGGTAGAGATCACTGAGGGCGCAATTTGGCCTGCAGAATTTTTCTAAGTGGTGATGATGGAAAAGGCAAAAAGAGCCTCTGTCAGCCGATGAACAAGCAAGTCCCTGGCAGGTTTGAAAATGAATTCTGTTCTACAAAACAAAGAAAGGAAAAGGGATTTGGAAATTTTCAATGGAGCCCAACCTCAACATCCTGTTTATTTGTTAATCTTTAAATTCACTTGACAGCAAGCACCAAAGTGAAGTGATGCTGAGTGCCATGACAAATCTGCTCAAATGCTTATTTTCTGAACCTTTTAGTTGAAAACATCTATATTTAATCACAGTTTAAAACTAGCCAAAAAGACTGTTTACTCTGAATGTAAAGGGGAAATATTGCAAAGTTGAAAGAGGTATTTCTGTTTCTGTAAATGCATTTTAAAAATCCACTTACACAGACAAGGGTCCTTGGCACACTTACAATCTTCTACTAAAGCTCAGGAGTCAGACAGACATTACCCACTGTCAACAAACACAATTTCACATCACTGATGGAGCAAAAAGCTCCCTAGACAAACGTTAGCATAAAACCTTCTTCCAGTATTTAATTGCAGCCTTCAGAAGTAAGGGTGATGAAGTTACCAGTATATTTGAACCATCACAGCGAATGAAGACAGCTACTTTCTCGTTCAAAATTAAAGGCTGGGTGGTGGTCCAGACTACATGTCTACACCAGGGAAGAAGGAGATGCACACTGTTCTGGGCACACAGGGGTGCAGCTGAGACAACAGCACTTCCCCAAGGGCTGCTGTGTTTTCATCTGTGCAAGTGGGAAGAGAGGAGACATGGCCTCAGCCCAGAGAGGACGTGGTTGCCCTGCTGGCAGCTTCTGCCACCCCCACATTGTTGGCTTTTGGCAGATAACACATGGCACTGAGCTGAAGCACCCAGCTTATCTGTGTTTAGGCATTTCTACCACGACTGTCGCAATTTTTACACCACATCTCGGGTACCGTCTACACGGTCAGGAAAAAAAGAGGTTTCACCAGCAAGTTGTGGTCAGTCAACCACATACCACCCTACCACTGGGAACCTTCACTTCGACATGGCCCGCTGGGGAGCATCGGCAGAAACCCCTGTTCAGCAAGCAGGAAACCCCTGCAGCAATAACAAAAATAGCTGTTTCCAGATAGCACTGCTGCCTGCCCCAGCCGGCCTGGCCAGCCAGCGCGGCAGCCAAGGGATGGACAGACCCAGGCGTTGGAGCAGCCTGCTGCCGTTGGGTCTGGCACCGCAGTCCCGCCACGGGCTGCCTCAGAGGCTCCTGCCTTTCTGTGCAGAGACGTTTCATTTTCGGAAAAAGCAAACCTCCAAGAAAAGTCACATTAGCTTTTGTGCGTGAACGGCTGAGGGTAGGAGCAGACACGCGCAAGGGAGGAAGGGACACCACAGCCGTCTGCGGACTGACCACCACCTCCATCAAAATGCTGACATTGTTCCTTCTCTGTTTAAAGAGCATGCATAAAATAAATAAATGACTCTAGCAACCCTAAACGTAAGGTGAAATATCTCAGAATAGCAGCATTACCTATTTTTTACTTATCTATTTACCCTAATGAGGAAGGCTTCCAACTTCTGCCCTGAACCAGAGCATTCCGTCACGTACATTTGATTTCCCAGCTAGATCATGTTTGCTGCAAGCTTAACCTAGTTGGCACGTTTGGAAATTGCCTTTCTAGGGCAAAGTATAGCTGGTGAAAATGCACTATTTGCTTGAATAATTCTAACGTCTGGTTTGTCATCTCTGTAGATTAACTAACCACCTTAAACAAACAAGCAAACTTTGGCACTTTTTCCATTTACGAAACACTAGCACCTCTGTATCACAAATTTCTTCTTTATTGCAAGTTTTGAAAAATAGAATTTAAAAACTTATGTCATAAAAATTTGCTTTATGATATACTCTTTTGAAGGTACTGGATTTATTCTCATAAACAGAACGCAAGCAATAATTACATCTTTCATTGCCTTTTTTACAGCCTAATCTCACATTCTAAGCTATGCAAGAAGAAAACAATTTCCCAAGGGAATTAGTTTTCCTTTTAGTCGAGGATCTCTGAAAATTAGTATCACTATTCTAAACACCAATCCCTATTCTTAAAATCCTAACGCAAATGACAGGCAGCAGTAATCAAAATCACTAAAGAGGTCCCTCTGGGGTTTCCAGCGCACGACCTTGTTTCCATAATCAGAGTTCCAGTATCCCATTTAGGGCTGCAGAGGGTTTCTTGACAACGTGCAGAAGCACCTCCTTCAGATTTTATATTCCCATGTGCTGGAAAGGAACACATAGCAAAGGCAGGCATACTGTAGGCTATGTTTCTGCGCTCTGCAAATATCTGGAGTCAAAATAAACACGCATGCAATATATCCACTAATACAACAGCCACAGTACAACTGCTCACCTTTCTTTGAAACCCT
>VZTL01019101.1:37558-49149 GCA_013400535.1 Scopus umbretta | reverse complement strand
CCATGAAGGTTGTTTTTATTCATCTGGCATGTTCCCATTCAAATACCCATTTAATGTGGTCACCAACTATAGAAATAGTTAAACAATACTGTAAATGGACATGTTTTCTTTGTTCAGATGATTGCTGACACACTGAATTCTTTTCATTAAGTAACTTGACCACAAGCATCTCTTTACTTTGGAAAAAGAAGAGAAAAAAAGATTTAGCAAATTGATATTCTCTCAGTTTTCATATTTGCAGTGCTTATATAGGGGATTATAATTAGAATTTCAGTATAAATTACACGAAGTATTGGATGAAAATCAAGACTAAAATAAACATTTGATTCCTCTTTTTTGCATTTGACCATTACACACAAACACTTGGTTATAAATAGTAGACCTCATCCATATTGGAGTAACATTTCATGTTCAAAGTAGGATTCTGGAAAAGAAAACCCTTTTTAAAGTGACTTAAAGCAATTACTCAATTTGAAACCTTCAGTTAGTTTATGAATCTTTATCACAGTTGGATTACTTTTATATGCTCTGTAATAAATACCAAAAAGCCCTCTAAGGTAAAACATGTTCCAGCTGCATAATCCTGAGAGAATTTGCAACTGCAGTTGGTTTTAGCTCTTGATAATCTTACATTAGTAGGATGTCTATATACTATTAGTATACACAATAGCTACTGTTACGAGAGTAAATACCGTTGATGTATACTGTCAACCTGATGGACATAAATCATCTAATTAATTTGATGTTAGCACTTAGCGTGCTTGCAAGAAGTGGGAGCATTCAAGTTCTGAGGGTAACAGAGCACCATTCTGTGTCTACCATCCTTATTCAGAATTTGCTGTTGTATGTAGAGATCACTAGAAAGTATAGTTTTAAAATTTTTCAGGATGGGCTTGTGCATCTGATCTTGAAAAATGTTAGTGTCTTTCTGAAGGTCATTCTGTTAGCTGTGAAAATGTAGTCACACACGTGCACAAAATTGGCATGACTTAACACCTACCTTCATCTACAGACAAGAGTCAACGCAGTGCAGAAAGCAGTAAGACAAAGTTGTTAGCGATTGCTCTCAAGCTGGTTTTGAACAGGAACACTTTATTCCTGGGTGATCAAGTCCAGTAGACTCACACCTTACATGAAGCACAGCAGGTTTTCTGTAAGTGTTGTCTGGGTCTGCTAGTTGTGTGCACCTTCCACACATTGAGAAAGAGGAGAAAATACCTTTCTTGACTCAGTAATTTTCTGGTTTGAACCAAGAAAATCCAAGCAGAATTTGACACCCATGAGCCAAATAGGAAGAAATGACTAAAAGCAGTAAACGCCAGGAGGTGCTAGTTTAATTCTAGGCTATTCTCCAGACCCTGTTATGCTGTCACTGTTTGAAGGGTGAGAAAATCAGTCAGGCTTTGACATACAGGAGGACTCTACAGAAATTTCTATGACCTGTCTGCTTAATGGATCACGTCTCTAGTGCACACTGATGCAGTGTTCCTTGGGGTTGTGCGTAATGTAGAGAGTTGCCCTACAAGTGTGTGCACCTAACTTTATATTCACGTCAGTAATGGTATTGATGTTGGGGAAATGGTTCATAAACTAAATTAACTAGATGTTCAGTACAACTAGGTTTGGGTTCAAATGTTTGTTGGTTTGAATCCCAAAATCATAAGCTTCTGGGAGCCAAGAACCAGAGTTTAACATCTTTAATGTCATTTACAGTACAATCAAATCTGATCCATTAAGTGGGCTTCTTTCGATTGCTTCCTGATTTAATATTTTTAAAATGTATTCTTTTTTCCTTATGTGATCATTGCCTTTAGTTTCAGTAAAAGTAGAAACTAAGCACGGTGCAAGCTTGACAGTAATTTTCTGATGGGCAGCTGACATTCTTTAACTGCACTCAAAGGAAATATGACACCTCATTTATCTGGATAGTTTCCCTCTGTCTTTGAGAGCTGACAGTTTGTCAGTTTAAAGGTGCAACTTTTACGCTTCAGATTATTGCAAAATATTTTAGAGTACTTCAGGCTATAGTTCTTGAAAGAAGGTAGACCTTTTTATGGACACTTTCCTGTCTGTCTTTTCAACTCTTATGCTTCCCCTACTTGACCAAGCATAGTTATCAATTAGGGTTATTTATGTATTACAACTGAAAAGACAGGAATAAAACGTACTTTCTGAAATGTGACCAGAACCAACTTTTATCCGTTTGTCCTAGTTCTATCTGTCCATAGAACTGTTTATTAATTCTGTCATTAATTCTGTTACCTGTGGATTCTACTATTTAAAGCTCTACAGGGCCCTTTAAAATTTGGACTGTTTTTCATTTGTCCTAGAACATATTGATATGGTCTACAAACCAGTTTTTAAAATTGTCAACAGATTTGCTCCAGGCATTTTCTTAGGCTTCCCCTCTTCTTTCATGCTAGCCGTTATAAATTTGTTTTCTATTCCTGAAATTTTCTCACTTTCCCTTCTGCAGAGTATCTTCATTACTGATGGAAGAAGCTTCTAGTGCTCCTAATCCATCTCAGCCAGAACTATTGTATTTCTCTACCTTTTGAAAATCGCAGTTTGGGAGAATTCTGGTTTATTTCAACAGTTCAGGCGTGTGACAAATTGCATTTTTAAAATGGAATCCCAAATTTATTGTGTCCTCTCAAAAGGTATCCATGAAAACCCATAGAAGTCTTTAGAAGTGTTGTTTGGACTTACTGGTTTTGAATATACAGCTTCAAGAAGAACAGAGTACAAAGTAAAATTGAATGTTACTGCATTGTTTTAGCAGAATATAGAAGAATCAGTAACTGTCTTCCAAAACCTGTAGATAACCCTGAAACTGCCTCATTTCCTTTCATACTGAGCACTTAAACCCATCTTAAATCTTTTCCATCCTCTGGTCTCTCACAATGTATTCTGAAGACGTGAATTTCATGCATGTTTTAGTCTCAAATCCTACCTAATGAAAACCACAAACAAAATCTGTAATACTGAAAGGCATGAAAATGCTCACAAGGAGCTATCTGCGCCATAATCATCCTACCAGTCATGTGCTTTATTTAACTATTGCCACACTCTACTTCTATGAGATCTTCTTTGATTTTGACTTAAAACATACGAAAACTTTATTAGCATAAATGGTTTTGTTTCACAGAGGTCAGTACTGGGTCCAGTTCTGTTTAACATTTCCATTAATGATCTGATTGATGGGGCACAGTGTACCTTCAGCAAGTTTGCTGATGACACAAAACTGTGAGGAGTGGCTGATACACCAGAGGGTCATACTGCCATCCCGAGGGACCTCGACAGGCTGGAGCANACACCAGAGGGTCATACTGCCATCCCGAGGGACCTCGACAGGCTGGAGCAATGGGCTGACAAGAACCTCATGCAGTTCAACAAAGGAAAGTGCAAATTCCTGCACCTGGGGAGTAGCAACTCCATGCACTATATGCTGACAGCTGCCGGGCTGGAAAGCAGCTTTGCAGAAAAGAGCCTGGGGGTCCTGGTGGACACCAAGTTGAACGTGAGCCAGCAACGTGCCCTCGCTGCAAAGGTAGCTAACAGTATCCTGGGTTGCATTAGGAGGATTGTTGCCAGCAGGTCAAGGGAGGTGATCCTTCCTCTCTACGCAGCACTGGTAAGGCCACAGCTGGAGTGCTGTGTCTAATTCTGGGTTCCCCCGTACAAGAGATACAAAGCTACTGGAGACAGTCCAGCAAAGGGCCACTAAGGTGATTAAGGGATAAGAGCATCTCTCCTATGAGAGAAGGCTGAGAGAGCTGGGACTGTTTAGCCTGGAGAAGAGAAGGCTTGGGGGAAATTCCATCAATGTGGACGAATATCTGAAAGGAAGGTGTAAAGAAGATGGAGCCAGGCGCTTTTCAGTGGTGTCCAGTGACAAGACAAGATGCAATGGACACAAACAGGAGCTGCCATTTGAACATCAGGAAACACTTTTTCACTGTGAGGGTGACTGAGCACTGGCATGGGTTGTCCAGAGAGGTTGTGGAGTCTCCACCCTTGAAGCTATTCAAAAGCTGCCTGGACATGGTCCGGGGCGGCCCAGCTGTAGGTGACACTGCTTGAGGAGGAGGATTGGACCAGATGTCCTACAGAGATCCCTTCCAGCCTCAACCTTTCTGTGATTCTGTGAAACAGCAATAGAACTTATCGGCTGCCCACACTGTTTTAACTTCTGAAAGTTCTTTCAGAGATTGCAGTTATATGGAGTTGAAAAGAGGAGCCAGGTCAACAGTATCGTAACTATATGGAAACTCTCTCAGAGCATCCTTAGTAGGTTTTCCTGCCTACTGGTCCCCCTTGGTATCTCAGAATGTACTAGGAATTTTCTGTATGTAAACAAGATGGAAAATAAATACGGAATTAAATCAATTAGGCAAGCCCATTTTCCCCTTGAGAATAGCAATTTAAACTCATTTATGTAAGTAGTTCTAGGTCAATTTATCAGCAACCAGTACCAGAGGATCCATCTTATTACACAGCTGTAGCTCAGCTCAGGCAAGCAAAGTTACAGCACCTGAAACCAAATGAAATGGGGAAAATCAGGATCCAGTGTGATTTATATATTTTGAGCTAATTTATTCTGTCTTTGCCAAAATTTATGTGGCAATTCCGGTTCAGTATTTAAAAAAACAAACCCAACCTTAAGGATCAGGTTAAAGTAGTGCTTGATCATTTCTCTCTGGAAAGTCATTGTCATAATTTAAAATACACAATTTATATAGGTAGTCTGGGCAGGATACCTGTATTAATATATGGACCTCCAACTTTTTTTTTTGTCTGATATTGGCAATGAGCCCAAGGCATGGGGAAAAACAAAGTTACAAAAACTTTGTGATAGTCAAAGCTGATATCTTAGACTACTGTAAATCATTTCCTTCTGGTTCTGCATCCCCCAGCGTATTTCTTGCTGTAAGGACTGTATTTCGTGAGCAGAAACAATTGAATCCATGCTGCACCAGATTGTTTGTTTGTTTTGTCCTAAAGACAATTCTGATAACTTTTCAGGCTGATTTATGGCTGTGTCTTACATGTTAAAATTCTTACATAGCCCAAGAAGTCCTTCATGAAAGAGAAAACTCACATAAAGTCCATAATTATTTCAGATAATATACAAAACAGTTGGCCTGCTTGATTCAAATCAGTTTACATTAGACCTGTGGTCAAGAACATGTCTTCATGGAGATCTCTTCTGTTAATGTTGCCTTTTTCTTTTTTTTAAGTTATAGCAGAAAGTATGAGGTTAAGTTTGGTTTCAGCTTACATACTTGTGTTTTTTTGATTCCTAACAGCTTTTTTTCATAGCTATCCTCTGTATGACATATGTGACTCTCTTCCTGTTTTGTTTTCTTATATTTTATTTTAGTTATAGATAGTAATCTGGTGATCTGATTTTGATTTGATCTGTCACCAGCCTTTAATGTTGTTGAACAGGTTTTTATGCGCTTCTTGCCCATGAAAAAGGCCGTACACTCTTGATTCTGAGTTTTGCAGTGTATGTGTATTTTTTGCCATATAAGTAATATTTCTTTGGTAATTTCCATTCAGGCTAAATGTCTTGCTTGTGCCTCAGTTCTGGTCTTTTCGCTCTGACTGTGAAGTGCATGTGCATGTAGCCCATGGACATGCTAATAATTTAGGTGACAATGTATTAGTGATGTATAGAACAGTTTTCTTCTGTTCAAGCGTTTGGTTTCCTGAGGAAAGGAGACAGCATCGGACGCTGGCTGCACAGTGTAAAACTGGACATGAAAAGCTGTAGTATGATCTGCAAAACACATGCCGTAAAGCTATAGGAGTTGTATTGGACTCAGTGTACTACTGGAACCGTAGGACCTTACAAAGATTATGTAGAAAACGCCATTACAGAAGCATGAGTAAGCCAGGCTCTTAAGGAAACGTAGCCCTGCCTCCTTTTCGCTGCACCTAGCAGGTTTCTGGTGAGGCTTTCCTAAAGGCTGACTGAACTAGAGTGGTGAGTAATGAGAGCTAACGGGCTGAAACAACCTGGAGTAGATTACAGTGATGCTAATGTGTTGTTGGAGGCATTCCGTTCAGTGCTGACAATCTGATTGCGTAAAATAGTTTGTCAATCATTTATTCAACAGGTTCCTAAAACTTTCTTCTCTGTCTCCCTTTTTCAGACAGCGTCAGAGGCCATGTGCTTTTTCTCTGCTCAGTCTGTGGAGGTATTCGCAATTGTTTACTCACCCCAGTTCCACCCTGTTGCCTGCCTGCAAGTGGGGATCAACGCAATGTAGTTTCTGGTCCTGTCGACAACAAAATTTCTTAAGCCCAAGTTTTCCAACAGTTGCATCTCTTTCATTGCTGGCATCACTGAGAGGTGCAGGATGTGCAAGGCTGGGATTAGTGCAGGCAGTTTAGCGCCGTTTTTTGAAGTTGGCTATGCTGTCCCTCACCATCCTGCTGAAGATGCATGAGTTACAGATTTTTCCTGCATTCAGTGATTGTGTTGCAAGTGAGGCCAAGTAGACTGACTCCCTAATGAACAGGGTAATGTTAAATTTGTGGGTAATGTTAAATTTGTGGGATTATCATTCTGATGCCCTATACAGAATATCTTTGGTACAAAAATTGATAGCATGGACAGTTAGAAATCTGTTTAAAAGACATATGCAGAAGGGAATATGAAATTTTACTGGGCTTTGAAAGGTAAATCATTGTTTATTTACAGCGGAAAATAAATTCTTTACACTGTAATGAAATGCAGGAAACTTCAACACAAATACCACTCATAGTTTTTAAAGAAGGATCAAGTACGTGTGGAAAAAAATTTCTTGGAGAAAAGCAAATTAATTTGGAAGACCTGATGCAGAAAAAGCATTTGGAAGCTTTTGAATTAGTATTTCCAAAGCACAGTGTTTATCTGTACAGAAGGTAATTTGATACTACAGTGTCTGATAGTTTTGATGACTTTCTTACCCTTTCAGGTAGGTTTACTAAGAGGGAGGTGGAGTACCAAGATCGATTTAGCTGATCGAATTGCTGGGTTTCCTTGATGCCTCACAGTTTTCTTACTAGTGTGGGACTGACAGAGATTGTTACCTAGCATATGACGGAGATAATATGACTCAATATATACTACTTTTAATTATACTGTATATAAAGATGGTTGAAAAGCAGAATTGCATAGCCCCAGAGGAAAAGTAATGACATTGAAAGTTTCATAGGTAATTTGGACTTGAATTCTTTTCTTCCGTTCCATTTTGCAAGAAGTATACATGTTACGTTAGCATCATAAGTGCAGAATGTGCTCATGCATGCCATTAACTACAATCAAGTGTTTTTTACACATGTCATAGTGTGATTTAGTGACTTGGGGTAGTGTGGTATTTGTGGTTAACTTTCTTAGCCTCAATGAGTGTGAAATACTTGGAAGGGAGGAAGGATGGATTTGTGGTTTAAGTATGAAATTGGAAAACAGGAGTTCTGTTTCTGGTTTGATGATGGATGATTTGATTTGTGGGAAAATCATTTTCTGTTCCTTAATTTCTGCTTATGTAAATGGGAGAGTTACAGAAGTATTGCCTGATTCTGCTGAATAGAGGACTTAATTCATTAATATTTTTAATGTGTTTTAAGACAACAAGGAGGAAGTTAAAAGAGTGGACTTGAAAGAAGTCACTCATTTAATGCCTCCCTCAGATAAAAGTTACCTGGCAGTAGATTGCCCTGAAAGCACTATCTTTGACTGGTGTGATTATGTCCAATTCAAAGCTACCTGTAACAATGAAGATAAATTTTAAAGTTGTTTCTGTGTGATTTCTGTCATATTTACCATATTCTATCATCTACCATATCTAACAATAGCTGTCAGCCTAACATATCTACCACTTGTATCTTTTCGGCTTTTTTTTTCGTAATACTGCCTGTCCAGTCAATGCCAGGGAATATTCCAGAAACTGTTTTTGTTCTGTTGTTTTTTCCCCTCAGAAATGGTTGTAGCCACAAAGAGTGTATTAGAAACATGTATTTAGCCCTGCAGCTGAAGTTTTAAACACTGAGACTGCTGGACACAGTCTACCCCAAGTGAAGTAAAAGTAAGTAGTATTGTTTGAGAGAAACAGGTCCCACCTATACAAGAAAGGTTCATTCCACTAGAGAAAACTATTAAGTAAGCTTAATTTCATTAGAACTGGGTTTCCTGTTGTTTACATGCTTTTTTAGTTGATGTTACTTGTATTACCAGTTGCATGTATTGCTCATGATACCCGTTCTTTAATGGAGTTTAACACTGCACTGTATTGCTTTTTGGAAAAATACTAGTACTGTACTGAGCAGTACACTGAACACATTCCTGCATGCTTTGTTTAACTGTACCGTGCCAGACATCACTGTGTCACGCTCGCCATGCCAGAAGCAGCAGTTGTCATCACCACCTTTACTCTCCCTGCAGCAGAATTAGCAAGCCCCACTCTTTAGAGCATTTCTTCACTCTCTGCCACCTTATCCCCAAAATTCAATTTTGTGTGTATGTGCCTTTATCACTTATGGTGTAGAATACAGCAATAGAATATATACCTAGGGCTTCATCCCCTGGGAAATTCTGGATAATTCAGAACCTAATGGGCTTTCTAGTGGCATGGGCAACTGCAAGTATTTTAGACTCTTCCTCTGCTCTTAACACAGAGTATCTTAACAGTTTAGGGTCTTGATTTTCACAGAAGTGTCTCAACCTGAGCTCAATACATCCAGAGACTGAAAGTCTGAGAGGAGGATCATGGCTGATAGTGTGCTGCTTTGGTACAAGGTACATAAATATCTGTATGGGGGAATGGAAAAGAGTAAAATAAGCATGGTGGGAAGGGTTGCTATGCTTGCATAAAGTAAACACCTTTATCAGGCAAAATTTACCCTCCTATTTGTAACTGCTGCCTGCGCTTTGACTTTTTTTATACAAAAGGGCACAACATTGCTGTTCAAAACACTACGTCTTCCTCTCTGTTTCTGCTTCACTGTTGCTAATTTGCAGCTAAAAACCTGACTGTCGTGTTGCATTCAACCAAGTGTCTTATCGGTGTCTTTGAAAAAACTTTATTGGATACTTGTTCTTTTGTCCATGTTCCACTTCATCCTCTGCTTGGCAGCTGAGTATGTGCTAGTCATCTGTCTGAGTGCTTGATGCACAGCTGCTGGACTTCAATCGCTCATGTCTTGCTGAACAGCAGGTCAGCCCACCCTATGGCTTCAACAGCTGCCAAGCTTTCATACTGCTTCACTAAACATAAAGCACGAAGGTGCTTCTAGTAATACTTCCAACAACTTCTCCATCTTCTATATATTACCTTGATGCACACCCACACAGCAGTGGGGTACGGAAGACAACTTCATACACCTTTAACTTGTCAAGTGATGTGATTCTTTGCTGGCTCACACAGTAATCCTTCTAGTGTCCTGGATATGAGAAAACTACCTCATTAAGAAAACTCCACTGGCATTGATAAAGCATTGCCAAAAAAAATGAATTCATAAATGACTGGATGTTCGGTCCCATTGATGGGTATGGAAGCGCAATACGTGATCTTTCAGTGGCTGGTTAACGATGCTTTCAGGCTGATGTTCCAAAACAAATTGTAAAGGCCGCAGAAGTTAAGCGAGAGCAGACAGTCTTAATTGGAGTAGGCACCACGTCTGACCAGCACACCAGTGTTGACATACAAGACTGCCAAACAGGCTGCTGAGGAAATCTTAAATACCGAGTGCAGTCTGGAAAGATTAAATGATCTTACTATCATTTGCAAGTATACACGCTTTAAAGGAGTACCGTGTGCTTTAAAGTTGCTATGTACATAAGTACCACTATGCAGCATTGCATGAAAGGATTTTATGACCTGTCCCTTTGGACATCAGAGGGAAAGTGTCAGGTTGCCCTAGACCTTAATTCACAGTAAAGTTCAAATGTTGCTTTTGGCACCTGTCCTGAGCTTGGCTGCGGTGTAATTTGTGGATGCTTTTTTTCTACAAGTTGGAGAGATGCAGGCAGGTGCTGTTGTCAGGAGATCACTGTGGTTATCCTAAATAGGATTTCTTCCCTTTTGCCTGTAAAATCCTGACAGTGAACACATTCTGCACAGTCTGTTATCCCACATTACACATCCAGGTTTAAAAAAAAAAGAAAAAAACGTGATCAATCAGTCAAGAGCTGGAAATCGGCTCTGTATTTTAGCAAGAATCTAATCTGAGGCAGATGCTCTGCTGTCTTTATCAAATGCTGCTGCGTTGTTGTCTTCACTGTTTGGCTGTCAGCTTTTCAGGTGAATGAAGGGAACCAGGTTTGGTGCTCGGTGCAGTTTTTGTATCTGTGTGAGTCCTCTAAGGGCGCTTGCTTGTTATCTAAGCATAGGTAACGAGCACCTTGCAGAATCATCACCGTGTAGCTTTTACAGTTGTTTTTTTTCTCTGTGTCTGAAAAGTGCTGGGTTGAGACTGTGTGGCCATAAGGTTTACAATGGGAAACGTATGGCCCTGAAAAGATGACAAAAAGAGGGGAAGGAGCATTGGAGGGGGCCTTCTGCCTCAAACTTGAGCAGAAAGTGGTAAAACCACTCTGGAGAAGAGTTTAATTTTCAAAAGCTCACTGGCACAATTTGTATCTTCTGCAAAAAGTAGTTAGCTTTGTGTAGTGTTGCTTGAATTATCTGTGAAGTGTTTTGAAGGTGGAAAATGCTCTGTACAGAACTACCAGCTCGAATCTAAAGCCTGCAATCATATTTGGCATCCAAATGCTCCCTAAAGGGGTTTGGCTTTGGGTTATAGCACAACCCAGAAGATCTTTGTTTTCTGCTTCTAAGCTGCAGCCAGACCCTCGTAAGAAGAGCTGATGAGCTTTAGCTTTGATTTAGGCACAAATCAAAACCAATGCTGCAACCTAGTCCAAGTTGTTGGCCCCATCTGTCTGTAATCAGAGGGATCTCAGAGCAGCTCTGGCCCTAAACTGGTGACAGGCTGTTATTAAAAGTGTCCCTCAGTAAGTCCCGAGAGCTGTAGTTCAGAGAAACAAAACAAAAATGACTGCTGTATTTTAGCGTGTTCATGTAGAGTACGGATGCAGTCATCGCTGTTGGTAGTGGTGCTAGGATGTCGTTACACGCTGCATGGGTAATGTTTAGACTTGTCACTTTTTTTTCTTCTGGACAAGGGCTGGGACACCTTGTGTCGCACATGCCAACATCTGAGAGCTATTAACGGGAGCGTTTGAGCCAGAAAAAGCACATACACCTTGTAGTTCTTTCCAAAAGCTTTGTTCCGGGGGAAGTTTGGCTGGCAAGAGGCGGCCAAATCTTAACGCACTGGGCTTTAGATGTGGCCTTTGCTCGCGGAGAGGAGCGGGTGGCCCCCCTACTTGCTGAAGTTCAAGCTAGAGAAGCTTATAAAAGCGAAGCCCACCCTTCTTCGTGAGTTCAGGCTGCGGCTTTTCCCTCCTACGGCCCGCTCGGCCCCCGTCAGAAGGGGCTGGGGGCTCGTTCCCGCCAGCTCCCGCACCAGGCGCACCGGCACGGCTGGCGCACCCCGAGGGGCCGGGCCCTGCCGGCGGGGGGCCGCCAGGTGCCCCT
>VZTL01019101.1:0-35380 GCA_013400535.1 Scopus umbretta | reverse complement strand
TTTTTTTTTTTTTAATTTAGGTGAAAATGTCTGCAAACTAGATCGTTTTCTGCCAAGTCATTTTTAAAGTAAAACAGGTATTAAATACTGTTAAGTTGCTTAGTCTGCAAGGCAATGACTGTAGGTGGCAAATACTAGGCAAAAGATAGAAATAGCATTGGCAATGCAACTGTAGGCTCTCAGCAAAGGTTTTGTTCAAATCTGTAAACAGCAAGACTGGCTTCTTCCTTCCCAAGTGTGTTAAAAGCCCCACAGTGTTTAACAGGTATATAAGATGACTGGTAAAAAACCTATGTAAAGTACTTCTGGAACATAACATCCCTGATACGGTTTTTTGATACAAAGTTCTCAGGTTGATATCTCTCAGGCCATACCATGAATCATTTCGATTTTTAGGGCTGTAGCTGGTAACACACAGTCCTTTCCTTGGGATGAATGTTTATAGAGAGGGAAGGAGAATGTGAAGTAGATTGATTGAGGCTTCTCCAGAGATGATAGAATCTCTGTCCCTCTTTCATAACACAGTTTTACTTGAAAATTATTGAGCATTTAAATGTTTTAGGCTATGAAGGCTTAACTGGCAAGTATTGATAATACGCATTGTTTTGTTTTTTTAATTAAAAAAAAAAAGCAACAACAAACCCAAAACACTAAAAGGGTCTTACTGTGGCCCTTTTCTTAGACAAGTTGTCTCCTGTGTTGTGACCATAAATTGCAGCTCATGTTTAGGTGGAAGTCAATTTCCATTATATTTGTCTTTTAATTTCTCTATATTACCAAGGCTGATTTGGGGTTGCATTTTTATGATCTTGGGAGACAGGAATAGCGTAAAGTGATGCTATCCAAAGATTAATAAGTAGAAGATGAAAACAAGACAAAAGTAATAATACACAGAAAGTATTTTTTACTTTTTACTCTTTGTATTTTGTCAATAAGGTCATTTCTAGTGCCAACTTTTCAGATGCCATAAATGGTCTTTTTAAAGGCTAAAGCTAAGTGAATTCTCACCTCCTTCCACTGCATTTTAGTCCATTATTCACATGTTTGTTCTCCATGCACATTTCGAAGTGCAGAGATGGGTTTTATGTGGTTATCTTCAGCAGTTGGGAGCAGACTTTCAAAAGAATACAGCTTTCATTTAGGTGTCTAAACGCTTCCCCTCCCCCCCCCCCTTTTTTTTTTCCCCACACTGGGTGCTGATAATTTTTGAATTGCTGGTTTGGAAGAGACTCAGACATTTGGGTGAAGAACTTATTAAACACTTAGCAGCTCCCAGTTTTAAATGGGAGCCAAACTCTTAGCAAAATAAAGCAAGAAAATCTGCCCCAGTTGTGGGTGGTGAAAATTCCCATCATATCACAGAGTTGGAGATTACACTAAATGAAAGTGAATCTTTGTAGTGCTCACAGCCAAACAGAAAATCTGTAGTCAACTCTCCACCTTGGGAATGTGGCATTTGGTATGAAGGATTAACCTGGCACGGAAGGCAGCATTCCTGGCCTCAAAGTAAAACTCGAGTGTTTTACAGTACAAAGGGATATCACTGAAAAATTTCCAAAAAGCCAAGTACACAATTATTTCTCCTGCTTTCCATATGGAGAAAGGCAAACCTCTGTCCTTGCAATGAGTGGCATAAATACATGTCAGACCTTCTCTACTAGACATGTGTTTTCTTTGCCATTTCTAGACAAAATTGTATTTGCACAATGAAAACAGGTATAGAATCAAGCTTAAAAATCAGCAGTGAGATCCGATTTACAAATAAGTCCGAAAAAGCAGCTATTAAATATTCGGGCAATAACGCTGAGCTCTTTCTCAGTGAGCTTGAACTGCTTTTCTCAAACTAATTTGAGCCATCCTTGACATGCCTGCAAGTGCTACAGCACCTTTGGACTCTCACCTGCTTACTCATGCATAGTTTGCTGTGTAGGCACTGGTCACCTCTGCATTTATCTTTCTGACAACAAATGTAAGGCAAGAGCCATGCTGGAGCCAGAGTGTAGCAACAGTACAGGCTTCTGATGCATGACAGGGTTTGTCCCAGTTTACGGAGACATCCAAACCATGATGAGCCACAGGCAAGTGATCGCTGATGTACTTGGATACATTTTCTGCTGTACAGCTGAGCTCCTCCACCAAACATGCTATTGAGAAAAAAAAAAAAGTGTTAGTTTAAACCAACTGTGTGATTTAAGTAATGGTTTGTGTTAAGTAATGTAATTGTGACAGAGGTTTAAGCCTGTATATGTCAGCTCTAACAGGGTAGGATTGTGGCACAGCTGACAAGCAGTAACATACTAAGCCTCAGTAACTCTCTGCTCCTGGTCTCCTTCCATAATCCGTCCATACAGTTGCAAATGGAAACTGACTGTGTTAGCTAAATTTGCTCTTGTGAAGTGTGGAGTAATTCCTTTTATGTCTCTCTGACTGACAACGGAGTGCACACTGAGCACAACCCTGCTTGCTGCTGCTTAGTAACGCAAGTCAGCCTAACTCGGCTGTCTTTCTCAGTCTTAGAAACATGTAGGAAGAAGTTGAAATCAGGCCCCTCCTTTAATTTACACTCTTTCTTTAAAACATTCTATGTCTCCTGTTAATAAATTACACCAGTCAAGACCTGTACATGTAAGGAAGTGCATGTATGTCTGATCTGTCTGTAAGCTTTCTTCCAAAGCCTGTCAGTGTCAGCTGTAATGTCTCACCTAGTAGAAATATTCTCTCTTCAGTGACATGAAATTGCCTTCCCAGTTGCTCTTTCCGATTCCAGCAAATGATGCATTTAGAAGGTGTCCCTTCAACCAAAATACTCAAGAACTTTGAAACAAGTTGAATTTTTTTTTTCCTTTCAGGTTGTGAACACCAAAGTGAGATCCATGTTTAGGCAACTAGATTCATTTTGAGATTGATGCAAATACAGCCATGTTTTCAAAGGGGCTGAACAAATGTAACTCTAAATCCATTGGCATTTCTAAGTCCTTGTAAATTGAAAACCCATCCACACTTATTTAGTGGCCTAATCTAGATTAAGTACAGTGGATATATTCCATTGCTACGTAACTAAGGAGCCTTTCTGAGGTTTGATCTGGTATATAAACCAGGTTTATTAGTTAAACCTGGTGTGTAGAAAGGCTAATCTGGAAGCAGCAGAGTTGTTGTTTAAGCAACAACTCTTAGTTCACATGAAGTACCTCATCATCAGTAGAGCTCATCCTTTACACTGATGGACTCGCAGCATCAGTGTTTTGAAGTTAGATGTTAAATATCCCAGTTGAAATTAGTCCAAAAATCCCATGTTGTTGCCCAGCCTGTGGGATTTACTTGCACCTTAGTAAGTAGTAGTGGGAGTAATCACACAAAAGCTTACTTCTGTGAAAAATGGTATGTTGATAAAAGTACCTGATGAGATGTATGTAAAAATAGGGCTGTTGTCTTGCATTTTTGTGTGTTATTGTCGTGCACACAGCAAAACGATAACCCAGAGCAAAAATGAGGCTAGCAAGGGTTTCTTCTGGATTTCTTCTTTCAGAGTATGGGGTTTTAACTTTCTGTGACAGAGCATTTTTGGTGAGAGCAGGTATCAACAAGTACATTTTTAATTCATAACTCCTTTTGCATTGGAAAGCAACTGCATCTGTGGTACTGAGTGTGTTGTCCTAACCCAGAACCCATTAAATGGGTT
Organism: Scopus umbretta; assembly: GCA_013400535.1. Classification (NCBI taxonomy): domain Eukaryota; kingdom Metazoa; phylum Chordata; class Aves; order Pelecaniformes; family Scopidae; genus Scopus; species Scopus umbretta. The sequence continues at coordinate 31,701 of VZTL01019101.1, read as the reverse complement.
TTAAAGCACACGGGGAAAACCAAGTTGCGGTATGCATTGTTGCACACATCTTCCACAAATGCACTTTTCTGTGTGCCAGCAGAATAAATTTGCCTCAAAAAGCTGATTCAACGTTTGCTTTTTTTTGTTTTTTTTGTTTTTTTTTTAAATGTGTTATTCAGCATTAATTTTCATGGTTTGAAATAATTGGGGGAAGAGAATTTCCAGCAGTGGTAGGGCTGGAGCTCAGTTCTTTGAGCTGGATGAGAAATGTCAGCTGCAGAATAGAAAACAATTGTGTCCATTCCTGTATTCTAGCTACTGTAGTCTAGGAGACCTGCTGAAGTCTGTCAGCTCATCCCCCTAATAAGATGTCTGTGAGAGTATTCTGCAGGGATGGCTGTCTTCCTGAGTGTTTCTCAAGGAAAGGATAATCTGGGCCTTGTTGTCCAAGTGTCTCTGCTAGGTCAGAGGTAGGCCAAGCAGCAGGAAAGTCCTTGGAACCGCTGCTGACTGACCCTTGATGATAATCCAGCATACAGAGATCAACTGTGAATATATACTCGCATACTGAGCTCTGGTTAGCCTGTCAGAAAACTAAAATACAGAATAAGAGATGCACTCACTTCATGCAGAGACTTATGGGACAAGTAGTGTGATGCTTTTTATTCCTCAGTGTGAAAGTAGAAGTTCTTCCCTTCAGTTGCCATCAGGCCATGCTAGGGGTTATTTGAAAAATTGTAGTTCTTCATGGATGTGTTTGCCACTAATCCATCTTGGTTCCTGCAAAGTTATTCTTAGAAGTAGTGGTCTACGTGTCTTGCTTTTAGCTGGCTTACAAGTATCTCTGTAGTTCTTGCAAAAGCTGTAAAAATGGTTTCCACATGCGTGTGTCTTTCCTAAACAAAATACACCTGCTTTGTACTTGGCTGCATGTCTGTTTGTAATTGATTTGTATGCTAGTTATATGTAGTCAAGGTACACTAAAGATGTAGGCTGCCTTTTGCTTCAAAATTTCAGCTGCAGTTTAACAGCCAAGAACTGTAGAGACTACTCTAATGTAGATTTAAAAGGTTAAGCAAGATTTTTTTAAAGAAAAACAATGTAAAATGGCTTGAATTCTTATTCTGGATTACAGTTTGGACAACTCCTTTGCTAGAGGTGATGGCAAAAATGGTTCCTTTTGCTGTGTTTGCATATGTACAAACTAGAAGGTCGGATCTGCAGCTTCTGTAAATGATGCAGATTTACTGTCAGATCCTCTGTTGGCATGAGTCTGCATGATTGCTGGAGTCAGCAGAGGTACAGAGATTTTGTCTGGTGGACGGAAAGTTTGGCCAACAGAAGATGCTTAACAGGAATAGCATCCCACTGAATGTGGATTTTACAAGTAGTGGTGTTATTTGATTACTTCACTCATTTCAATGTTAAATTCTCCTTAAACAAAAACAAAGTCTGTAAAGTCTGACTTGAGAAGGGGTTGTGAAGATGAGTGTGCTCTTCCAGAGCATCCATCTATTGTAACTCCATCTGGTTATCTCCCTGTGCTGAGGTTTGATTGTTCTACCTAGGGAGCAAAACCAGAATAGGTCAGCAAAGTAGTTTCCCACCACCTTATGCTAAAACCATGACACTTGGCTTAAAAGCCTAGGGACAGAGTCATCAAGAAGGTATACAGTTAAGTAGCTCCTTAGTAAAAGTGTAAGTCGAGCCATCAGTTTACACCTCCCCTTGGCATTGCATCATTAAGACATGTTAAATGAAGGACGTCAGGGTAGCATTTAGATGTAGTGAAACCTAGAAGAAAGCGTACTATTTCAGGAGGTTCTTAAGAGGACCGGCAGGAGAGAGAGGGGAGCTTGTACAAGCTGGATAGCAGATGCAGGCATAACCGAATGCTTTGCTGGGAACTGTGCATGCTGCTGCCTTCTTACAACAGTTGTGAAGAAACTTACACTGTCTATCCTGCTGCTTCTGTCCTAATGACCTTAAAGACTGTGTGTCTGTACTGTGCAATCTGTTTACAGAGGTGCAAGGTGGTGGTGGCGGGGTGGGGGAAGAGGTGGCTGTGCTCTCATTGATGCCTAGAAGGAGATTTTGTATAACCACCAATAACGCTGATGGGAGTTGACCCATATAAATCATCTTGTACATCAATGGGAGAAGAGGCCATGAGCTGCTTAGGACTTCTGTTTCTCGCACATAACAATGCTTTCGGTGGAAATGGCAATTCTGTATAGTCTAAGATGCACAAAAATAAAACCATGATTTTGTCAATAACGAGCCATGAAAATACTGGCTTCCAGGAGGCTGACCCACTAGAAGAAACCTCATTAAAGTCAGTAAGAGTTTTGTTACAGAATTTGCAGTTGCAAGAATACAGTCTATGTTAATGCATTGTTTTGGCAATGTTTAATTAATATTGATATGCAGCATATCTGCTTCTTATAAAATGACCAATATTTTTGTGCATCCCTAGTACTTTTTGAAGACAAGACATTGTATACAGAATTGCAATATTGCTTTAATACTGCTATGCAAGAAAAAATGAGGTTTTGCTATTTTTATTCATTTGGGGTTTTTTCAGTTTAGAAGCTTTATGCTTTCTAAGCAGTTATGACTTTACTATGTTAAAGATACAGTATCCTTTTCCACTTCCCCACTGCATCCCTCCTGCACTTCATACATAGAATAATAGTTTTGCAGTCCAGTTTTTCCCAAGGAAGTCTCAACAATAACATGATTTGACCATTTACAACTGTAGCATATTCATATTTGGAGCTTCTCTCAAAGCCCAGCAACAACTTGGGGAGCCTCCTTCCACTCTAACGAACGCTAAGGGACTTTCTGGTTAAAACTAATTTAAATCAATGCAAGTTGCAATCATAGCAAACTCTTAAGTGTTGGTCACGTACTACTTAAAATACAAAGAGCTGCTGTTGCTTAAGTCCCAGTCTTTTATAATAAGGCTATGTAGCCTAACAAGCTATGCTGCTAACATTAATTTTACTGGCAAATAAATTGATTTAAAATAAGCCAAAACATAAATCTGTGTTTCCATGTTATTTAACTTCTGTAGCGTATCTAGTTTCATACGGTGGTAAGAGCTGAAAAGGTCTCTAAGCATTAGTTTTAATTTAGATGACATTCAAAATTTAAACATTATAAAAATGACCAGTAAATTTATATGCCAGCATGTTTATTGGTTGCAGATGTTCAGATCCTTATAAATGGGTGTAATTTTAATAACTCTCAAATTAGCATCCAGATGCTAACCCTTTATGTTTGCTCTGTGGAGACGCAGTATTAAAAATATCTGCCTATATTTAAATGAAAGGATACTGTCTCTTTAAGAAACACGTTTATGTTCTGTTGGTGGAAACATTGAACCTAGGCCGTGAAATACGAGAATTTTTACAACTGTGACCATATGAAATGTGACAAAGTGTAGCTCCTTAGTTGATTGAATAAGAATAGCATGACGTCATTATATTTAATTACTTTTATCAGAATGTGTTTGTTAAATCTCATAATGAAATACTGATGTAAAGTATTTCCATTTTTAAATGTGTACCAGAATTTTTTTTTATTTCAGAAAAGCTCTGAATGTTGAATGTGTGTAAGTCTCCAGGAATGTAACAAGTTGATAAAAACCCCAGCCAAGTCCATCCTCCTTACAGAAAAAAAAGCTGGAATTTCTTTTTTTGGATATTTGTTTTGCAGCTTTCTACGTCTTAAGGCAGAGAATAGCCAGCCTAAGGTGCCAGCCCAAAGGTTAGCCGAACATATTTCTTGAAATAATTTTGGCAAGGTTATGACTTGGAGTTATGGCCTCTAAGTCATAAGTGTACATGAAGACTTATGTTTCAATACGTGACAAGAAGATGTAGATGTTCTTCTATTTTTTTCCTTTTTTAAACATTTGATTTGGGGAAGATAAGGGGGGAAGGAAATGAACAGGGCTGTTTTATCCCAGTCACCTATCTGATGAGATACTTACTTTCTAAACTATTGCACTTTTCATTCTTTTCCTTTTTCTTTATTTTACCCTCAAGCCCTAGGCAATATTTTCTCCTTCCTGCAAACTGTTTGTACTCCCAGCATCATATTTACAAGCTGTCAGACTTAGGAGGCCTAATTTGCTTTCACAGTATTGAGTCACCTGCAGTGGGAGGTTAGTCTGGGATGGCTGAAGCACTGATTGTCCCCCGTCGCCTGCTTTGCACCTCCACTACAAGTTGTCATTCCCACGACAGAGAAACTTTACAGCCCCTGCTCTACAGCAGCGTACAGCCTGGCGCGTTAGGACAAAACCAAATCAACGCTGGTTTACATTGGTACCCAGGGCTGTGGTCTGCTGCTGCTTAGGAATTAATACGTCCTGTTTACTTGTCCCTGTGGCGGGAGTACCAGTCCTTCGAACAGGGGAAAAGCAATCAGCTGATCATCTGTCTGTGAAAGTCAGCTTTGTTACTGTGATACAGAAGTAACTGCTGAAGCCAGTGGGTGTTATATTCTAATAAACGAAATAGCAATAGGGCCCAGTTTGCTTTCTGTCACCACACGTAGAGACACTCGCACTACCCTGCTTCTACCTCCTGGAATTCAGTAGACACACAGAAGGAAGGATTCAGGTAACAAACAGGCATTTGAGGTGATGAAGCACTGTTCTTTAAGCAGTTACCATGAGCCACGTGAAATGCAAATGTAAAAAGATTGACAAAGCATGAAATATTTCTTGCTTTTTAAATTTTGCATGTGTTAGATGAAATTTTCACTGATTTTTAACAACAGTATTTAAGTGCTGTTCTGAATAGCAAGGCATTAATGAGCTAGGGTCTGGATTTGTGCATGCAGTTTAGAAACACATTTGGCAGCAGTCATAGGCAAGCAAAGAATTCACTGCAATGAATAGCCCCACTGGTTGCAGTTTGTCATGTTAATGTGCTGTTACCAGAATCATATGTGCAAACTGAGTAACTGATTTACCCAGGCAAATGTAGTAGTTGTGCATGAAAAATTAGGAGCTGCTTACTTAATGGAACTGTATGTTTTAGACAGAAGCTTAAGCATGCATTTTGACAACATTTGTTACCACAAATTCTACAACTAAGTGCAAGTAATTTGTGAAAAAATATTCAGGCATTAGATACTACCATTTTATCTGATGATATTATCAGTCTGTAGTTACAGAACTTGGTCAAGTACATTTATTATCTTTCAAAAAATAGAATAAGGAATGTTTTGTATATGAAATTATCTGAAAATTAATATCCCGTGCCCTAGTCAGGCTTATTAAGCTCTGCAGAGATATATGTTGTGACTGCTAGTACACTTATTTGGGAAGGAAAGTTATTTTTTCAGAAGTAATTCTGTAATCTGAGTTATGGGTCTGACATGTTTTTACCACCTACTGGTAACTATGTGGTAGGTTAAGCTTTATGTGTTCTGCATTTGTATGTAGTTGAACAAAAAAGAAATATGTAACTCTAAAAGAGCTGAAGTGATTTAGTTTACAAATTAGCTCATACCTTTGGGATCCTAGATCAAAATTACTGTGAATAAGGCAGATTTATTTTCCTGAGTGTGTGTTTATGCAATTGCATAATTTGCGAAGAATTGCGGAAGGCAAATAGAAAGAGACGGATGTGAGCTGAAGCTGGCTCTGAGGAAGAGAAGCATAGAACTTGAGGCTGTGGTCTGTTAGCACCACAGGAGAAAGGGAGCCAGTTTCAGGTAAAGGAGAAGCATAGAGGAAATCTTGTTTCACTGACATGCATGTCTTGTTATGAAGTTGGCACTGGGGGAATGTAAGTAGCGATCTTGAGATTGGAAGTCTGTTCTGCATTCAGCAGTATAAGAGGATCCAATAAAGGTTTGTGAAACTGAATAGTATGTTATCATCTCTGGGCTGATGCACAAATTACTTTCTGTGTTTGGGCAAACTGAATTTTAAGGAGCTGGGATTTAGAGTCAGAATAAATAAGGGGCTATATGTTGCTTGGGAAGAGAGGGCAGAAGCAAGGCCATTCAGGCAGGTGGTTGGCATAGTTTGTTGCAGCTGCAGGTATATTATACATATATTTAGACTTCAGAGAGGTGAAAATAGAAGTTTGGACATCTGCTGTCTGGCATTTTGAGGCAGATATGAGTGGAGAGATGCAGAAAGCAGTTAAAGACTTTGAGAGCAGCTGCTGTCAGTGAAACCCTCTTGTGGGCATCACACACAAAAGAAAATGCAAGGAATAAGAAATATCTGTTAAGGAACAGAAATTAAGCAGCAAAGCAGAGAAAAAGAAGGTAAGAATTATACACAGAGTTATACTCAAGGCTGTTCTGATNAGTTACCGACTGGGATTAAACCACGACAAATACATAGCTAGGAGCATTGGGAAACCAAAGAAGAGTTAAATTGGTAGAGATGCTCCACTAAGAAATCTCAGGGATTTCCATTGTTGGCCACAAATGAAGAGGAGGAGTTAAGCAGGTAGGAAGTGCAACCGTCTGGTTAGGACTCCACCAAACAGTGTTTGGTAATCAAGAAATAAATCATCAATGTTAACAATCTAGATGGAGAAGGAATAGAAGGGACAGCATGTGGTAGTCACCCATGCCCTCAAAAGGCGGGCAGCTTAGTGCAGAGGAGCTGACAAAACCTGGGGGGGGACTTCCAAAGCAGTTCCAAGGGAACTGTGTGCAGGGAGAAAATACAGATGAGATTTTAAAAACGCAACATTATAGACCCATAATGAATTGATTGAATGTGTTTTTCATTTATTGTATTTACACAACAATTAAAAAATAATAATTCAGAATGATTGAGTCATGCTTAGACACTGCCAGCAGCTAGTAGTGGCTGGGAAGATTGGTGGCTTCTGGCTTTTACACAAGCATAACATGTGCTAACAGCATGTGCATTTCACCAGAAATTCTTTCTCCTTCTCTCCCACACTTGAGAAGAACCCCCAACCCTAAGCCCAAATCACTCATTCATGTTTCAATTCCTTGTGTTATTTTTACAGGAAGTTTAATTTGGCCTGAAGTTTAAGTGAGACTTAAAAATGTGGTGTTTATCATCTTATTCTGGAGGAAAAGGTAGTTCTTGCCAACCTTTTAAAATAGTACTTTGATAGATTTATGGCCAAATAAAAGGCTTTAGGACACCTCCTTGACTCCATTGAAGTCAGTGGGAACTAGGACAGAGCAAGTCTTCACAACTGGCCCAAAAAAAGAATTTAAAATGATGAAGCTGAAATGAGTAATCATGAGACCAGAGTTTATTTCCTGATATCTCTTGAATGACTTGGGCAACAAAATGAAATGGAAAGTTTAGTTGTAGTTTATTCTATGGCCTAGATTAAAAAAGCAGGAGTTGACTAAAGATGAAAATAGCTGTGCTTAGGATTTCTTTCTGTCTATCTCAGTCCACATTACTACTCGATGAGAGTGCCAGTTTAAATGTTTTCAGAGAGGAATCCATGGAGAAATGGTAGGCCTTTGATATTGATTCAACAATAAATTAGCGATCTTGTTTTTAGTGGCACTTGTCTATACAAGTGCACTTTTAACTTTTCTTTAAAACAATTACTGTTATGAAGAGAAGAAAGTTTTGGTTCTTTTTGGCAACCTTTTCAGACTCTTACCTTCTGGACTTCATTGCCCTAAGTGTGTAAGAGAGTGACTTTCTCAGCCTGGTATCGCTCACCACTGTCTACATTTCCTTCTTGCCTACTAGGGAAGTGAGTGTTACATAGCAGACTGAAGTCCATGGACATGGCTTATTTCAGTCATTGTAAATGTGAGTTATCGGAGAGGAAAAATGATGTTCTATTGGTTGTTGTGGTTGGTTGTGGGGGAATTTTTTCAATTGTCAAGATGCAAAGGATATTAGTTGGGAGACTTTTTTCCCCACTACTTATGAGTCTAATTGTGTTAAAAAATGGATAAACTCCATGTGTTTGTGTGTGAGAAGAGCAACTGAAATATTCTATCTGTAATTTTGCAAGAAAATACGTAGAGTGGAAAATTCAAAGAAAAAACCCAGTTGCATCAGCATACATGGTGTATGCCTAGACTTATACCAAACATCTGAAATAATTCCCTGCTATTAAAAGAAATGCTGAAAGTCAGGCTCAAGCTTACTCTTACACTGGACCTCACTGTTGACCATGTTCAAACGGAACCCTTCAGGAGTCAACGAGCGTGTGTCTACTGCTGCTCAGGGGCAGCTCCTTTGGAGAAGGGAGTATTTTGCAGGCTGCAGCTGGCAGAACCGGGGCTGGCCCACCTCTCTGGGCCTGGTGACTCTCGTCGAGGTCCATGGGAAGGGCATATAGATCTTGCTGGTGGAACCCCAGCCAGGTGCACAGACTTGGCTGAAAGCCACCTGCTTCTTAAGTCCTCAGCACTGTGCAAAGCCCTGTTCAAGTTAATGGGAGGATATACAAATTGCTTGGTGAGGGTGGCTTGATTCCTGATAGGAAATGCTGTGGGATGTATCTGTGGTAGTGGCTGAGCTACAGATGTTGCTAAGCTTACTGCAGAGCGCTTTTCTCTCGTGCATAGAAATTCTTCAGTTGTAATATTGTATTGAATTTCAGCAGATGTGTATAAATAAGATGCATAACACTTAAGTAGCCAAAGTGCACAGAATGTACTCTAATAAACAGGATGTCTTCAAGTACAGTGTTTGGCAGCAAGCATTGGTTTCCAAATACCTGTTTAATGTGAAAAAAAAAAAAAAAAGCATTTTCTGATGACTTTATGGATAGTAGTTTGCTAATCATTGGGATACTTTCCTTATGGTAGTAGAGATTCTCAGGGGTTGAGATCTCATATCTGATAACTCAAATCTCATAACTGAGATTTTTAAAAACAGAATAGAGATACTTGTCAGGTGATTTAAGTGCATTTCTTAATATGTCTTGTAACTTGGAGGTAGACTAGATCAGAAGTTACCCACCTGTATGTCATACAAGACATTAAATACTGCGTAGTATGGAGCTAAGTTTGTTGAGGTATATTGGAGTAAATGATCTCTTGAATATCCCATAGATTGGCTTACTTGATTTAATAATATGGCCTGTGTTACATGTTTCATGTCTGTAGACAGTTGTATATTATTTGTTTTAAACAAATGCTAATACATAATTTTTGTTCTAGTATGATATCTGACCTACTTGGTTAACTGAAAGAATTAAGCAAAACATCTGATTCCTACTACAAACATATTTGACCTGAATTAGAGGAACATTTTCATTTCTAAATTCTAATTTAATTTCATTTCTAAATGAAATTAAAATCTCATTTATTTCATTACTGAATTTTATTAAGCTTTTCTTCCTCAAGTATGAGATCTTTTTTTGTCTGTCTGAGCTGCTTCTAATTTACAGTCTATGCAATTGAGGGAGGGAGCAAGACATTAAAAAAGTCAGCTAAACTAAAATTTGCCACAGGTTCAGCTACTGAACTGTAACATTTCACACCAAGCTGATCCCATGGTGCCTTAGTTTTTTTAAAGAGTAATTATTACCTCACTGTGTCCCACTCCACAATACGGAGTGGAGATTTTTTTTCTCTAAAGTGCAGTTGAAATTTCATGAAAGCTTCCAAAACCACACATATATATATATATATATAAAAACTTCTGTTTCTTTACGGTAGTTTAGATCACATCTTTTTCTTTTTCCCCAGTGACTTCAAAGTCATGAAGTTGGTCTTCATAGTCTTCATTTTGCCGCCATCACCTCTAATGAGACTTGGGTCTATGATGTCAGGAAGATAAGAGTCTCAGTGTCTAAATGAGCTCTTACACAAAGAAGATCTTTTTTCTGTTTATGACCTTAATGATTAAAAAAGCAATAACTGTTTCCAAGTACAATGTTCTAGAAGTTTTTCATGATGTATCCATTACTTTTCTGTCAAATCTGTCCATTACCCAAGTGCATTCTTTTTGAAACATACCTTCTGGTAGTCTAAGCAGCCCCTTTCCCTAATGCTTTAATTGAGATGTGTTTCTGAATCTGAATCCCATTTCTTTGTTTCTGTATGTTATATACCTATATAGAAATATATAGCTATTATATATATATGCTGTATATATATTTTTTTTTCTATATAGTGTATTCCAGGTTTACCAAATTTAATGGCAGGAATCATAGAATGTACATACGTAGAGAGGGCAAGTGAAGGCACAGTGCCTGCTTGCTGATTAGGTATTAAAAGGGTTTAATACCCCAGAAACAGCACAATGTAGTGTTGTACAAAAATAGACTGCTAACAAGTATCTCACTCTTCCCACATGTGTTGGGGTGGTGATAATTTTTGAAAGTGCACCTGATGTTTGAGGAGTGGTATTTGAAGCATGTAATGATGCTGAAGGGAGGAACATAAATGGTACTATTTGTTAGGTCGTTGTCATTTGTTTCAAAGTAAAGCGCTGTCAGCTGTGACTGGGGTGGAAGAATAATGAGTATTCCTTTATTTGCAGCTATATGCCAGCCAGGATGCAAGCATGGTGAATGCGTTGGGCCAAACAAGTGTAAGTGCCACCCAGGATACACTGGAAAAACCTGCAACCAAGGTAAGAAGGTGAAGTCCAAGAAAGAGAATTTCTTCTTGAAATTGCAAAAGTATTGTTGATCCCTCTCCCCCAAATGCTGTGTGTGTCTCCTGCATTTATAGGGTAATGAACTCGTATACCAGGTCTGTTACTGCTGTAGCTATTCTGATATTGGGGCTGGCATTTGTAGAGAGAATGATGTCTGCAGTGGGATAACACAGAGAAAACATTGCTTTCATTCAGAGGAAATCAGCGAGATTAATGTAAACTATGTATTTGCCTGCTCTCCTGAATCTGAATCAAATTATTTAAATCTTACGGTCAGGATGGTTATTTCATAAAGTCACAATTTTCTGATTTGGATAATGAAACAATGTTTTTTTAATTAAAAAAATAAATCATTCATGCATTCTCTTTTTTGTGTTTCTAATCCTGAACTAGCTAGGTAGCAATAAACTGTAGTGCATACTTAAGAGTTGGAAACATGAAGTGTTTGCTTACTTTTTGTGCAAAAAACAATGTCCAAAACATGTAATGGTATAAGATAATGGAGTATAAAATAGAATTGTAATATGTGATTTATTAAATTTTGATGCCTAAGAAATGTTCACAGACAAAGATATCTCAGTAAGACTGCTCTTTTTTCCAGTTGTCTCAGCCTACAGGAAAAGTTCCTATGTTTTCTGAGAGTGCTGAGGAAGTATGGTAGAAAAGTGTGATGTTTAGAACTATGTTGTTGTTCAAAAATGAACCCTAATATTTGCTAACCTTTTGACTCGTTGATTTTAGAGTGAATTATTTTCTTTAAAAATAGATACATATTTTTTTCAGATTTTCTAATCCTTCCCAAACCGATGTGGAAATGAATGTTGTATTTTTCAGTTTTAAGTTTCATTTATTCTGTCATCTTTCAAATTATCCTGTCTCCTTTTCCCTTTTAAAGGATGGGTTGTTACGATTTTATTATTCTGCACTGTTTCGGTCACTCTGGAACTTTTTTAGACAACAGTGCAGTGAACTAACAGTTGTTATATGTATATATAACAGTTTTTATGTGTACTAATTACTTCAATAGTATCAAAAGAATGCTGTGCAAATTGCTGGAGGCTGCAGTCTTGAACTAAACTATTCACCTTCCGCTAAATGCTAAGGAAGAAAAAAAATGTGGTGATAAATGATTAAAGGAAGCCTGTTAGGCAGTATTGATCAAATATTCTTGCATGGTATTGGTGGCAAAGTTGCTGTGGCAGATGTGTGTGAGGTTTCCAAGATGCCTGCTGACTGTGGTCTCCCAAACGTACACCGGTTCAGGTCACTACAGCCTGTATCTGTTCTGTGGTATGGTGAGACCCTTGAGCTGTTCCTGGGGTCAGGGTATGCGTTCTTGCCGTGTGCCGATTCAATGTTAGGATGAGACCTGAAAGTGCATGGTGGATGCAGAGTCAGCTTTTGCTGGGAGGAAATTCAAATCACGCAGGGTAAGTGTGACCTGTGTTATTATACCTTAATATAGCACCTGTCCTGTTCAGTCCATGGGCCGTTTTTCTCATTTCTGGTCTAGAATAACAGTTAGTAATAACAGAAAGTAATGGTGTTGGCAGAAGAAATGGTGGAGTTCTGCAGAGATGGAAGACTTTCTAGGATGCATGAATGGTGCTGGGCTGTAAATTATGCTCAGGTTCTTGGTGAAAGGCATTCTTTGAGTACAAGCCCTGATAAACAGTCTTTACACCTCATCTGTTCGTGGGCCTTGTGGATCAAACCGTATTCCAGGGACCAATCCAAGAGCCAACCTCACAGCAGAGAACTGTTGAACCCTGGCTGTGTGATGATGCCTGTATGCTTGTCCTTTTCCAGTGGCACTGCAGCTGCTGTGGCAATCTAGACCTCACTTTAGGTCGCTCAGAATTTAGGATTAGCTGATAGTTCTTTTGTTATGTTGCTATCATCAGCAATTAAATTGCAGTGACTTTGCACAAGAGCTAACCATGTGCTCTCCCCACAGCATTCAAATCTCCTGAGCGTCTTTAGTGTTTCCCTTCTAGCTTTTTGATCAAGGTTTACAGCTGTAACCAGTTAAGAAAAAGCTGAGCAACTTGAAAAAAAAAAAACCTGCCCCAGCTCTCTAATTTATAGTGATAATAATGGAACTAATACTTCTTTCAAAATTTGTTCATCAGAAGATTGATACCTGCTCTTCAATAAGATCTCTGTTCACAGATGAATACAATAGTTGAAAACTTGTGATTTTTGCTAGCAATCTAAAGCACATGCAGGTTAATTTCGTGTGGCTGGGAAAGGTTGTCTTGATGCAAAGAATGTAAGGCTGCTTTTCTGTCACTTACTATCCTTTTACCCTGTTTGTTCCAGGAATTTGATGTGAAGTTTGCTACTTTTTCTTTTTGTAATGCAATTCGCGTCAGCACTTGATAGATAGAGATATATAGAGATAGATTTTTATTTATTTTTTTTTAAAGTGATGAAGTAATGCCTATTACAAAGATCTGGTAATTTCGTTTTTATTATGCCTTCTTCCCATCCTGTGAAGATGAGCAGCTACATACAAGTCCACCTGGTCAGAGCAGTGAAGCACTTCTATTCCACCCCCCGGGTCATCATGCAAGAAACGTAGCATCAAGGGGTGAGATGATCCGGTATTTCAGGTGGCGTGCTCCTTCTACCTGCACGGCTTGAAACAGTAATACAATTTCTTGCAAAGGGGTTGGAGGCTAATAGACCGATGGCTGTGATGCAAAAGCTGAACCTGCAGTGTCATAATGAGCATGCAGAGCAAGTAACATTGTATTTCCTTGATGCTGTGTGCCTGTATACTGAAAAGGCTTGACTCTCCACCATGCTCATGGTTGTATACTCATGGCTGTAACTTGCTTGTGTTTCTTTCCTCTGCTCTTCTCTCAGGGCCTGCACTTTTTAGTTGTTTCTGAGTTCCTTTGTGAAGTGAGAGTGATGGAAATTGTTTATCAGATTAGACAAAGGCAAAACTGTTACATAAAGCTGGAAGCTGACAAAAATGAGGGTTGTTAACCTCTGCATTTGGCAGCTGTTGATTAATCAGACTAAGTGATGTGAACAAAACTCTCAGGGTGATACAAATCTCCTCTCATAAGTTTGACATGGTAGTGTGATGATAGTTGCCAGAAATGAAAGCTGATCTACTGTTTATAGTATGGTGATAACAGTTTAATTTTTTACGTGGTTTCTGGTCCCTGGTTTTCTATTTTCGAAGTCTGAGTAAATTGGGTATTGAATATTTGACCTCTGTGTTGCTTGATCCAAGTTAGCTAATAGGCAGAAAAAGGCAGAATAGGTAAAGAAATTAAAGGGATTTGTTAAACTTTTTAATAGTGTTGGGCTTTACATTTTAAATTCCAGTTTGAGATTATAAGTGACTAAAATCAATTACGGTATTTTATTAAAAAGAAACCCATGTAAAAGTGTTATTTGTATTACCCTGTGAGTTTATACCTTTTAGCTTTCATATTTTTTAGAAGAAACTTCTGCTGTTTTCTTATTTCCTCTTCTGATGCATAGACATTTATACTGAGACATCTTTATAGATGTTGTTTGAAATNTTTTCTGTTCTCTCCCCCATCCCACCGGGGCAGGGGGAGGGTGAGCGAGAGGCTGTGTGGTGCTTTGTTGAGATTGGAGTTAAACCACAACAACAACAGATAAGTAACCAGCATTTGTTGAAGAGGTATGTTGCTACAGCTAATTTTTTTGACAGCTGACATTAGCCTGAACCTGATCTTGAAAAAACAGACCTTACTTATGGAACAAGAAACGCACAAACAGATAGAGTATATAATAGCAGGAATGTTTCAGTGCTCCCCCAGTCGATGTGCAGCACATCCGGACTCTTCTTAGAGGAAGCACGCTGTTACAGATTATGGGTGCATGTAGGTGGATTAAGAGAGCTGTCAGCATATTCATACAGGCCTTTATGTAGACCCCGTAGGACCTGCCAGTAATCATACAACATGCCTCCTACACAACTACAATGTGCTTGCCGTGTAGTTTCTGAGTATGTGCCTGTCTGTGCTGGTGAAAAGAAGAAAAGCTGCATTTTGGGGAAAATAAGATGGACTGAGCAAGAGCAGTGTGCTCTGACACACCTAACCTATTTGCAGGCTGGCTTCTTCACTTAAGAAGCCACAGCACTGCCAGTACCTGTTTTCCTAAACAGTAGCATTCATTCTGACTCTATAAGGTTAAAAACGTCTTCCTCTAATAGCTAATATAGCTAATTTCAAAGGCAAAAAGTGAAAACGCATGACACATGAGGTTTAAGTGGAGTTGTGCTAACGGCCTATTTCTGCTGCCTTTGTCTGTGACCTTAGCTTTCTGTCATGTCAGCCAAGGCGAAAAAATTAGAACTTTGTCAAAGCACAGGCATTTTATTTTCAGCATGTTTTTTAAGGTGTGAATCAAAAGCTGATGTTGACAGCATTTGTTCACAGGCAGAAATAGAATGAAGACATCAGAAATAATTCAGTCAAAATTCCACAAACAAAAAGCGTGTGGTGTGATATCCTAATACAGTTGATTGCACCTACTTTTTAAGATCAGGTTATTCTCAAGAGTGTGCTACTAACAGCTGTCTATTTGTCAATACCAGAGCTTTCATTTCTGTACTAAGAATATTTTGTACCAAATGGTGGTGTAATATTCAGAGTCCTATAGAAAGATCCAATTATTTAAGGCTCATAATGTAATCTATATTTTATGCAAGATGGTAAACTGAGAACAGTCATAAATTCTTACCATATTCAAGTTTGGATCTGTGGTTGTAGCTCTGGAAATAAATGTGAGACAGTTCTTAAGGTTAAAGTCTTCTGAAGTATCTGAACTTAAGCTCTGAATTGCAGTGGGATGTAAGCACTAGAAGTTAACACAGGCACTGTTAAAATCCTGCCCTGTCAGCTTAGTTTCAGCATTGCCTTTACTTGTTCTGTCCCTACTAGTTAAGTATTTCATACTTAGATCTGTTATGCATTTATTTTGTAAAGTGATGCTTTTTGTACAAAAGAGGAAGCATACAGATATTTTAGAACTTTTCTTTCTCTTACTTCAAAATGATTGTTGTCCAAGAATCTCAGAATAGTCAATATGTGGGCTCTGTGGGAATACTTTTTAACAGGTTTTGAATGTAACAATGACTTTATTTAACAGACATGTTGCATGTGTAATAAATACGTTAATGCAGCTATAATGTTGGTCAGGAGCTGCATAATTGTAGTAAGTTTTACAGCAGAAAGAAAAAACCAGCTTTTTGTGCTGCCCAGAGAAGCGTGCCTCCCAAAATGTGAGCTTTCACCTGTTTATGATTGAGCATTTTTATGTAAATGTTTTTTTACACAGATTTTCACAATGAAAACTTGCCCTTCCCCTCTAGCATCATCTGCTGCTTTTCACTTGACCTGTGCATGTACTCAATATCAATCAATAATCAATAGAATCAGTAGAATCAAATAATCAATAGTCACAACTCTTAGCTGAAGATCCCCCTTTCACAGTAGAAAATGTACACCTCTTCTACAGTTGTTTCTCTCAAACCCAGCAGGTACACTCTTGTGATTGTGGCATTGGTGCCTGCTGGGAGAAGTATGTTCTCCTAGCAACTCCAGAAATGTTTTCAAACTCCCAAAGAGTGAGAATTGAAAAGGGATGTTCTTTCTGCAACGCGTGAGCTGCAGGAAGACCACGGAGGCAGTCATCACTCCTTGTNGGGGTTAAACCACGACACCTTGTTTGTCAGGCACAGGTCAAGCCCTTATTTTGGCAACTTCTCCTCACTGCAGTCCTGCCTACACTCAGCTGGTCTTCCTCACCAGGAAGTCCTAGGTGCAAATGTTTCCTTCAGCCTTCCTAGAAACCTCTTGTTCAGCCTTCTGCAGGACGAAAGGGAAAATCATGTCCCTTACCACTACCCCCTCATAGCAGAGGGGAGCAAGAAGTATTCTTATCCCTAAACCTGCTGCTCTTCCCTGAGGCCTTGGAAAATGAAGTAAAAAAGGTCATATCCATCAATTAGGGAAGCGTTGCGGGGAGGTGCAAATACCTGTCTGCATGATGCTCACCCGTCCTTGATACCATGAAGATGAAAACAAAGTAGATCAGAAGGTAATAAATGTTATGATACACATAAACATTGTTAGGAGCTCTCAGGAACAGCAGTGACATAACAGTGCTCGTTACAGGCACTGGCAAAATCTTTGTGGCTGATTTTGGATTGCATTGTAGTCTAATACATTTGTTTTTGTCTTGATTGCTCTGCGTTTTATCAGTCATAATGGAAAGGAAAACACTTCTCAATTTTAGAACGCCATTTATTTACTTTGGCCTGAAAAAAATAAGATGAAGAATGTTGCCCTCCAAAACGAAGTGATTACAGTGTTTCAAGACGAATTTGAAATCCAAATACTAGGAATCTGAAGAATTCCAGGTGTAGCTGTCTAGAAGGAATGTTTTCTCTGACTTCATCTCCACAGTGAACACAACTTTCTCTCACTCAATGTACAACATAAGCCTTGTTAAGGCTGCTACTTGCAGTCCGTAAAGCGATCAATGAATTACTGACTTCATTCTAAGCAGAGGTATGTTTGTCTTTCTGTTTCGACGTCTTAACTCTAAGCCTTCACATCTAGTCCATAGAAAGCATGTGTCACCTTCTCAGCTGGCATTTTATAATGTGGCTACTGCGTTTGTGTGTCTACCACGTGGTAGGAGCCCCCAGGCTTACCTTCCTGCTACATGGGTTAGGGAGTGACACTTGGTGTGAAAGTGCTTAATGGTGGGAAAGCTCTAGGAAAAGTTCCTGGAAATAACAGTGAGTCTCTTACTGTAACAGACCTCTAGACAGCATTGTGCAATAATAGAGATGAGGATTGGTAACTCGGTTAAGTACTTGCTGGCTGGATTTGTGAACAGATTTATTATTTTCACCTTTATTGTGATTTTTACTCATCAGTACACAAATAACTAAGTGAGAAATTATTCTGGTTTACTCAGATAAAATCAACATGTATTCTTGGAAGAGAATTCTGAAGGCAATCTTCACTTAATCTTTACTTCTTGTTAGAAGCCTTGTGTAGTAATATGAAAATTGTAGGCTGAATATTTTCAGTTTAAGTCATGAATTCTGTGTTAAATTGTAAATCTGAAATACTAGCCTTTGTGGATAGCCCTTGGCAGATATCACTGATGTCAGATACTTTTTTGTTGTGTTTTGTAGATGGTAAGAAATACATTTTCTCTGTGAGATTGTTTAATGTGGGTTAGCGTCAGCTTTCCTACCTTCCCCTGCCACTAATTTTGAAGCATGACAGTGAATCACTGAACTGCTATCAGGATCGCTGATAGTGATCGCAGCAGTGACATTTGCTTTCTTCCTCCTCCTCCTCCAGAGTTCTGGCTGGTCCTGGACATGGCATCAATGTACATAGCGGCGAGATGTGGGCAGCCTGAGCTTGTGCATTCCCTAATGAAACTTCTGTTGGCACTTAAGCTAATGCTAATACTATCATTTCTGAAAGGATATCTGTGACAGCGAAGAAAGTACACCACTTGGCAGGAGGGGTGAACAGTGCTTTATGCCGGATGTTCTGGACACTTGCTATGAGCTGGACTGTGTGTAAATAGCTAATTGCCATATTTTTCCTTCTTTCTCCAGGAGCTTGAACTAGCAGTTTTTTCACACGTACTTTGTATGTTTTCTTTTCCCACCCCCTGCCCTTGTACCCTTCATTTCAGATCTAAATGAGTGTGGACTAAAGCCACGGCCATGCAAACACCGGTGTATGAATACCTACGGCAGCTACAAGTGCTACTGTCTGAATGGCTACATGCTTATGCCAGATGGAATGTGCTCGAGTACGGCAAGGCTTGTTGCTTGCTTTTTTTCAAACTCCTCAAGATCCCTGCTTGGGTTTCCCTGAGAAACTTGTATGAAATGAAGATGAGTCCCAAAGAAAAAGATTAATTGTGCTGGAAATTAGGCAGTTGCACGAGATGAGCTTTTTTTTTTTTTTTAATGAAATTAGGCTGAACAAAACGAGCAAATATTTTGATTTTATTAGTTTTATTACAAGTTTTCCCAGAAGCGTTCTTCAGTGCTGTAAATCACTGTTAATTGGCCTTGAAGGACAAGTGCTTGCAGTTTTCATTGCAGCAAGACACCTGCAGTTCTGCTGTATTATGTCCTTACGAACGCAAAGTCATTAAAGCTGCAGATGTTGGTTGTTTGACTGGTATAAAATTGTATTGTCATCTCTCTGGAGATCAGGTTCCTACTTGCTCCCATAAAAGTGGATATTTTGAGTGTCTGGACAGAGAGAAGGGGAAAGAAATAACCTTTAATTAGAGATGCTCCTATTTCAAAATGGCAGTACTGTCCAGGAGAGTTTATGGTACATACTGGGCTTTATGTTCCTCATGGAGGCTGCATTCCATGACACAACTTGGTACAGTTGTGATGGCTTTCTTTTTTTTTTTTTTTGTCTTAGAGATGCAATTTGTGGAAAGAAAAAGTTTACTACATATGCATTTGCTCTTTAAAGCCTGAATGGGTATCTGTCAAATTCAACAAGCATTTTTCCACTTCTGTCATAATTATATGACATCTTAATTCTCCCAAGTTTTTAGTCATTTTCTGGTTCTGATCAGGGCCTGTATCTAAATATGTTCAATTATTTTGCCCTAGGTGCCCTTTCTTGCTCGATGGCAAACTGTCAGTATGGCTGTGACATACTGAAAGGGGAAGTACGCTGCCGCTGTCCTTCTCCAGGACTGCAGCTAGGCCCTGATGGAAGGACTTGCATAGGTAGGTGATCAAATGTAGGTTTAATTTTTTTTCTCCAAAATGTTCTTATCCTTACACTGAACCCAGTTCAAGAGAGTTTATCAGATGTATTTAGAATGCATCATACATGCAGTTTAAAGACATTACTGATGAGAATCGGGATAGGCATGTTGCTCAGGTGCTCTCAGGTGGTATGCGTCAGAGATCACCAGTGCTTTCCTCCAGTCCTGCAAGTTTCATTGACTGTTTAAAACTTGTACAGGCTGCTTGGCTTCCAAACCCTCGGCCCTTACCACTCCTGTTACTGGGTCATTTTAAACTATTGCTAACAGAGACTCCAAAATACCTGGCTGCATAAAAAAAAGAATGGGGAGGTCAGCTCTCCCTCTTATCCAACAAGGTGGTGCCTAGGCTCAGGGAGTAGAGGGATAATTCGTGCAAATTATTGAGATTATACTGGGACAAAGTGAAGATCTGTGCCACTCCCAATATTAATGGGATTGAAGCTACTGTCTGTCTTCCATACTGTGAAAAGTCTAGGTTAAAATAAACTCAGGAATTCAGACTGTGTACAAGTGAAATGTTTTGTTCCCACGTTCATGAATGTGGAAAAGGTGCTTATGGTTAATCAGAGTGTATTGTGCCACACTGTACTATGGTCTGAAGAACAGTGTGACGTGTGATTTCATTAGTCATTAACTATACATCCTGAGTGGATATGATGCTCCAGTGATTTTATTATTTATATCCTATGCATATTGGTTACTGGTTCCATAACCAGTAACACCACTTGTAGTGAAAGAATGTAAGAGAATGTGGGTGTCCTAATTATCCATTTGGGTATCATGGCTGTCTGCAGGGGAGGTGGTTCTCCAAGTGGCTCACCCATGCTGACCGAGAATTTGTTGGCAGAGCAAGGGACAGATTCTAGATCTTCTGATGAGAGGAGGAGGCTGAGCTCTAAGTCGGAGGCTTTCTGAAGTGCATGATTGGCATGTCTGTCTATGCAAAAGAATGGGTAGAACAGGAGAAAAAAACCCATTGTCACATGTTGAAGGGACTGAATCACGCTCTGTACGTTATGGGAGACAGAGATCTTTGGCAGAGACTTGTGCCATACCATAGTGAGATGAGTGATTTTAAGTACAAATTCAAGGAAGTTATAACAAGTAAGAAATTTGCTAGAAAAATACTTGCAAGATTCTCCTAGTGTGCATTTTTATATTTAGGCAAACTTCATACTTTGAAATAAACAAAGTGCATTTTTAATACCAACGACTAGAATCATAGAATCATTAAGATTGGAAAAGACCTCTGAGATCATCTAGTCCAACCGCCAACGCAACACCACCATGCCTACTAAACCATGTCTTGAAGTGCCACATCCACATGTTTTTTGAACACCTCCAGGGATGGTGACTCCACCACCTCCCTGGGCAGCCTATTCCAGTGCCTCACCACTCTTTCAGTAAAGAAATTTTTCCTAATATCCAATGTAAACTAGCACTCAAACCAGTTACATGAAGCACTTTCAGTCCTTCAGTGTAATTTTTGAAAACCCACTTTTTTTTTCCCAGAAAGGTGAAGAACTGTGTACCTGCATTTCAGTTGGGTGTGCATCATTCAGACTGATCTCATAACCGATTTTTAAAATTTTCCACAAAAACTTCAGAGCAGCCTTGTACAATACAGAGAAAGTAGCCATAGCAAGAGATGTCTGTCCTTCATGGGTCATAACATGATCTGCTCCCCTTTTTTGGTAAGAAATGATTGTGACATGCACCCTTTTTGTTATTTCTCTGTCAAGTTTGAGTTATACTAAAACCAGGAAATACATACAAGAATTGAAGCTGTTTGGGGCTAGGACTATGCCTTTTCCTCACACGTGTACAAGCCTGTCACTGTTGGGGAAATTGTCAACTCCACTGAGGGTCTGGATATTGCTGCAGTACAAATAGAAGTGTAGATGATGGTAAAAAAACCTGAAGTGTGCATTGGCTGCAGCTCATGAAATCCTTGTTGAGGAGAGTTTGAAAGACAGCTGGGAATGTAATGCTTATTTTTAGCACAGGTGGAAATTCCTCTAGGCATTATTCTATTCTTAGTTTAACCCATGCTGATCATTCTCTTGTTAAAACGTTCCTTCCAGATAATCATTGTAGAGCCACCGAACAATTTGGCTACGAAGGTAAATAATATAAAGTAAATAACAACCAATTGAAAGAGAATTCAGCAAAGTACTCAGTGAAAATATGGATTAATTGACTAGTTAATTGATTAATGACTCTTGAATCAATAAATCAATTGGTGTTGCCAGCTTTTTGGAATGTGATTTTCATATAATGAAATTAGCAGTATACATATTTCAGCTTCAGAAGGTCTGAAATTGTTTAAGGACCTAAAATAATTATTTTCACTGTAAAATAAATTCTTTCTAGTTGTTTTGGTTCTGTATAGAAACTTGAAAATAGGACCTTGTAAACTTAAAAATCATACTACTTTTAAATCAATCTCATAGTTGTTTAGTGCTTGAGTTGGCAATATGGTTGTACTCAGAGCGGAAGAGAAGCAAGGCTCTGTAATTCTGCTTCTCTGGTGAACACCACGTTAGGTGCTGTCTGTATTATGTGCCTTTGGAGCAGCTCCCTGGCGCTAGGTCTGGGCACGCACCTCCGTGGCAGACCAGGCTGAGATCAGAATACAAATCACCCCTTTGTGCCCTGGTTTTCATAGGAAGCAGGCATGAGCCACGGCATGTTGCGGCAGGCAAAGGGAAACAGCCTTGCACCATTTGGGCCCAGGTGTGAACTGGCATGGGTCCATGGACGACAAAGAAGCCACAGTCACTCTACTGTTTGAGAACTACAGGAAACTAATCCTAAGCGCTTGTATATCAGCTTCTAGCTAACGATCGAAAAGTGGTTTTCCCACCAGTGAGTGGGAATGAGCCTCCACCCACCTCTGGTCTTAAATGCAAGCAGTAGACTGTTACTTTTTTTTCCATTATTTTTGTGTCAGTTTTCAACAGTGTATTGACCAGCAGTTCAGTTCTGTATCTTTAGGATGTATAGCTGCCTAGAAGATTAACCAATACCACTACAGTGCTCTCATCATCTAACATACTTCTTGCCTTATGGGAATTGGCAAAAACATGAATATGTAGAGAGGGAAAGGCAGGACAACGTACATTAGGTTTTAAAGAATATAATCCATGCCCTGATGAGGTATATTCAGTGGCTAATCTTTTTCTTACTGAATTGCTTGTTGAGGTTGTGGTTTAAAGATAAAAACAACAACAAAGAATGCCATCTAACTCCTAGTAATGAAGAGTCTGAAATTTGCAGCATTGAAATAATATTTTAATAAAGGCAGAAAATTGTGGCTTGTAAATTAAATAACAGTAAGGAACCCGGTAGAATTTATAAAACTGTTAATAATGTACTCAAAGCCTAAAACTTTAATAACAGATTCAAACCAGCAGGCAGATTTATAGGGAGATTCAGGCACATGGAGAAGTGCTCAGTATTGGCTTCGTTTTCTTTCTCATTCATGCTTTTACCGCGGCACTGCAGGAGTGCTCCCGACTGAGAGTAAAGGAGGGCTGCTGTGTCAGAGCAGTCTGATGGGCCAGGAGAGTGGGAGGGAGCTCAGGGGTTGAATCCTTGCTGTCCACAGTAATTCTTCACGCAGAGTGGGACAGTGCCAGCAGGAGCTACTGGGACAGCCCATCTAGCCAGTGATTCATGGCTTTAGGTCACTTCTTTTGGCTGTGGGAAACACAGCTTGGGGAATTTGAAACTACATCTGCCCTGCTTCAGGTAGCTGCTCTAACTAACTGGCAGTTTTGTGGTAACATTTTTCCCGTGCTATATAAGAGACTCGGGCTTCTCTCTGCTTTGTTCAGGCCTCTCTCACAAGCCAGGAGGACATCAATCACTTGGCTTTGTTTTGCACTCTTGACACCTGCAGCTGAAGTGCTCCTTTTGGGAGAAGAATTGCATGGAGAGCGGAGTTTTCCTTTCCTGATAGAGCTGCAGAGCAAAGGCTTGAACTGTGCTCTGTAGATAAGCAACAAATGTCAGGAGCGGCGTGCAACAGAAGCAGCTGCGCATGGCAGGCCCCTACCTCAGTGAAGAATTAGGGTTCAAGCACTCAGCAGGCTTCAGCTCAGTTTCCAACGGCTACAAAGTGAGTGGTAGCTCAAGCAGCTTTTGTGCATCAGCCTGACCTCATCTCAGAGTTTCCCAGACAGTGAAAGCAGTGCTGGGTGAGCATTGGCTGTTCCCTGGGCCTCTGCCTTGCTTGTAGGTCAGCATGAAGAACAGCAGCTTCTGGGAGATGAGGGGCATCAGACATCCCATTCCTCTGTCCTTGCCTGTACGTCACTTGCTAAGGCACTGCTTCAGGTCCTGCTGGGAGCCCCTGGCAGGCAAATGGGAGCCATGTATCTCAGAACCTCAGAGATAGTTTAAGGTTGCTTAGGTAACCAACCTCTCTGTGAAAGAGGGGTCAGCTACAGATCAGACAGTGTAAGAGATTGCAAGGAGCACGTACTCAAAAAGCATTTGGCCTGTGGTAACTGTTAGGAGACCCAGAAATACTGCATCTCTGGCATTAGCTTGAACTCTCTTTGTTTGGAGAAAGTCCTGAACAGATGAAGATTTCCTGATAGGCTTAATGGACGGGTCATGGATTAGGGACACCTGAGATTTAAAAAAAACCCAACCACAAACAAAAAAAACCCCAAAAACCAAAACAAAAACCAAAAAAACCCAAACAAAACACTTCCTACTGCAGGATGATGTACTTTGAATATGCACATATGACCTGTGCTACGGGAACAGTATTTCAGGCATGTTTCAGAAAAAGAATTACTGGGGTAGTTTTTATTATCATTCCTTGTCTGTAAATCCAGGTGCTGTCTTTATAACCAGGCAGGCCTTAGTAGGACAAAAGAAGGTTGTAAAAATGACGTGAAATAGCTTTTCTTCAGACAAATACCATTACAGTTTTACGGATGAGTGTTTTGAGGCCTTGAAGTTGTTGTCATGCATTCTGTGGGGAATTAGAGAATGTCTTCTCTCAAAGGAGAAGGGTACCACGATGGCAAGAGCATAGAGCAAGCATTCCAAATTCAGTAGCAATGCACTTATGCCAGTGCATCTCTTGTCACTCACAGTGTTTGTAAAGGCTTCTGGCACAGGAGGCATAAAAATTTGGGCATGTGACCAAGAGCTGAACTGAGATGGCACAGCCAGAAGAAGTGTTCAGGTGTTGCTGCTGGCTGACCAGCTTGTAGCCAAAAGGACCTTATCAGAAATACTTCGGCTACTCTTCTTTAGTTTTTCATTGTGTGAAACCAGTTTAATTTAGATGGTCTAGATTGTATTTTACTGCTATTAAGAATAATACAGTTCCTTTGTTTCCCCAGATATTGATGAATGTGCTACTGGGAGAGTTATCTGTCCACGATTTCGGCACTGCGTCAATACTTTTGGAAGCTATATTTGCAGGTGTCATACGGGCTTTGATCTAATGTACATCGGAGGCAAATACCAATGCCATGGTAGTAACAACTTATTTCTTATGTGCCTGTAATAGAGCTGCATAGTCTAAACTGAAATTAATGGTTTAAAGAGGAATGTTTGCTTATTATGGCTGAAATGTTGAAGCAGGTTCTTTTAGGTTGCACTGCATCTGTATTTTAGGAAGGAGTGGATTATAGAAATAGACTGTGAAAAAGAGAGCATATATTTGGCCCCCGTTCTTGTAACTGGTTCTCCTGTGGAAGCTAGTGGGAGAGCAGAGCTGATGACCCCAGGAATTCCCTTCCAAAGCCTTTGTCCCCACAGGTTTCACTGTGCACATGCAGTTGTAGGTTTGGAGCAGCGTATGAGCTTAGGCTATGTCTGAGCTGTAAGCAGGTGTGCTCCGTAGCATGCCCCAAGATCCGAGATAAGATGTGGCTGGAGCACACCCCAGCTCCTTCCAACCCAGGCTGCCCAACTTTCCTTCCCCTGAAGACAGGTTGGGAAAAGGCAGGGGTTGGGAAATAACCTGTCTTTGTCTGGACATGAGACTGGAATGCAGCTGGTATATGCCATTCAACAAAGATGTTCTTGGGTCCCAGTGTTAGTTTCCCAGGGCCTCAACTGGTTATGATCCTTTCACTGAAAATAGGATCATGTGGAGATAATGAGGCATTGCGTTATGTTTGTTTAAGTATATTTTTTGGAGAGAAATCTCTATGCAGAGCACTGGAATTTGAAGACGTTTGCTTGCATCACTAACAACAAATGTGGAAATGCCATCTAAGATGTTTGAAACATCTTCTACTTGATGTAGAAACATCTATACAGATGTGTAATAGAGGATGCATTTTATGAAAAAACAGTTTAATACCTGTGTGATTAAGAACACACATATTCCTACACTCAGTTTTTCTTTTTTGTAATGTCACCTTTAAGAAGTGGTTATTAAAATTATGATCTTCATGATCTCAACTGCAATCTACCCACAGCACACCATCAAAGCTGATGCTAAAGTATATATAAGTGGAGCAATACCAGAGTTGCACAATAGTCCCTTTTACCCTGATGTTTGTATCACCATATTGATTTGTGACTGTCTTGTCTTCCCGCTGGCAATTTGATTTTATTAATTTTTTTGAAATTAATAATACTTTCCTAATGACCATACTACTGTTTGTGTTTTTGCAGGGATAAGTGGAAAGTCAGGTTTCTTTGATGTGAATGATTTTTTTTTTTATTCTTTTTTTTTAATGTAACTTTCTGTTGCAGATATAGATGAATGTTCCCTTGGCCACCATCAGTGTGGTAGTTTTTCACGATGTTACAATACACCAGGATCCTACAAATGCAAGTGTAAAGAAGGGTACAGAGACAATGGAACAAACTGCATACGTATGTAATGCTCCTTTTAAAAAAGGAATTCGGAAAGCAAATGTATCCCGTGTTGTAAATTTTGAGATATACCGCACTGTCAGGCTCAGTTTCTTTTAACTATTTTTAATACTTAATTGAGGACAGGGAATGTAGTCAGAGTTTTCTGAGTCTTAGCGTGCCTTGGTAAAAATACTTTTCCCTGAGACGTTTTCATAATTAGAAAGAAATTCACCTCTCCCTGTCCACAGCTTCATTCTAGAGATTGCTTCAGGATGAGAGCAACTGAGTAAGTAGGGTAGGTCTGGTCAAACAGTACGTATTACTCATGCCTTGTTAATATGTACGCTCTGCCACCGGCCCATTCCAGCAGCTCACCCCATCTACTCCCCACTGGTCCCCAGATGTGAGCAGAGCTGAGAGGGAGGATTTCTCTGGAAGAATTCTCTGTTGGAGAATTCCCTTCCTCAGCTCTCTCCTGGGAGAAGCAGCTATCCCCCTTGATACAGAATAGGCCATTGGAGCTCCCCCACGTTTGACATCCCTCAGGACTGTGCAGCTCTATGATATCTGCTGAATCTTTTTGAGGACTGTGGGTTCTGGGCTTTGGTGACTCACTGATCTCTTTAAAGAGCAGTACCATTGTGGACTTGTTTCCTTTGGCTGTAGCTGTCATGGTAATGTGATCTGACTAAGGTGATCTTTCACAACCTGAGTGCTTGCAATTATATGTGGATGCACTTCACATGTGTTATTGGGACATAGTCCTAAGGTGCATTTTCTGTTTTAATATACCCTAATGTAAAAAACGCAGGGTATTAAAATGAATAGTAATAAACAGGTGGCTAGAGAGAAAACCTTTTTATCTGCTATCATGAAACAATTAATTGTTTAACAAACAGTAGTTCTTCATTTTAACTATGTGTCATACTTGAAACTCTTGTACACAAAATATGTGACTAGAGTTCCTCTTGGGGCTTTTAAGACCTCCAGTGAGATTTAAAAGGCTTATTAACAAATAGAAAATTATAAATAACAAAACAGATGTTCTTGCATTCCATGTCCGCAGAAACTCCCTTTGCGAAAGCAAGTTGAAATTTGTTGTCCATCCTTTATGAAATATTGGGAGAGATGGTACTGTAGGCACTGTCACTGTGGTGTAGGTGGTGCTTAGTTCACCTTCTCCTTTTTGTGGAGGCTGAAAAAATGCCATTTACTTAGTTTCGTGGTGTTTAACAAAGGTAAAGATTGAAATGATGGTTATTGGCTTAGGTTCAATCTCTGTAAAATGATTAATGCTTATTGACAAGCAGAAAAGTTTAGAAGAAGCGGAGAGGTCTGAAAGATAACTTTCTGAAGCCAAAGGTATCTGGTCATCCATGACCAAAATGCTTGTAACATTGGAGTCTTACTAAACTTGCCTCCACTCCTGAATACAAACTTGTCCACTTCAGAGGGCTGCTTAACGCACATCTTCCTGTCTGTGCTTTTTTACTGACAGTGGGTTTGAGTAAGTTTTACCACCTCTGAAAAAGAGTTGATGCTTGGGAGGAGGTGGGCATGAAAGTGTCTTGGCCTTCAGTCATTCTAAGTCATCTCTAAAAAGCTGCAGTGGGAAGTACTATCTAAAGGGATGTGATAATTTAGCAGTGCTGATGCTAAAGTATGTTTCTAATTAGTGGAAACATTCAGAAGAAGAGAAATGTTTTCAGCAAAGACTCTCCATGTAATCATCAAATACATTGTTAAGTTTCTGGAGCAAGAGACTCAGGTGTCCATTTTGGTCCCATTTTGATTCTCTTTGCAGTTATTCCTAATGTTATGATTGAACCACCTGGTCCCT
This sequence comes from Scopus umbretta, assembly GCA_013400535.1. Classification (NCBI taxonomy): domain Eukaryota; kingdom Metazoa; phylum Chordata; class Aves; order Pelecaniformes; family Scopidae; genus Scopus; species Scopus umbretta. Next base: position 3,595 of record VZTL01019101.1, on the reverse strand, counting down.
ATCATATATTCAAGGGCAACAGCACGCTCCCTAAGGGAGGCAGTGGTATAACCAGTAGGATTCCTGATGTTGGAGGCACAAGGCAACCCCTCAGACCACCACATGTACCTGCTATTGTTACAGAAAGGCCGGTGACCAGGCCAACAACTCGACCTACACCTGGGCCAGTGACTCGTCCTACACCCAGGCCAACAACTCGACTGACACCAAAGCCAACCACTAGGTATGTGCCAGTGACAACAAGGCCAGTAACAAAGCCAGTGACGAGGCCTCCACATCCAACACCACCTCAACCTACAACGTTAGGACCTACGCTGCCATCACAAAGAACTCCTCTCGTAACAACTGAAGAGCCTTCACATATTCCTGTTGAAACTACATCTTCCCAAGGAATTACAGATGACAACAGGATCCAGATAGATCCTCAGAAACCTCGAGGAGATGTGTTCAGTAAGTAATTTTATGTATTCTTTCATTTATCAGAATTGTAGATGCAGTGAGGTGAAAGCATGCGCTGTACTCTTTGGTTTTTTTGGAACACTTTATCAGTGAGAACAAAGACATGAAACCGAAAGTGTTCATGTGGTAAAACTGCACAAATAATTGATTTTATGACATAACAAAAATGTGGGGAGGAAGTTCTGGATCAATTCAACCAAAAATTTCCATTTTTCCTCCTGAAATTATTTGTCAGTATATTGTCCTGTGTAAGTGCTTAACCTAATTACACTTTCAGATGAGAGTTCTGGAGGATGAAAGACATTTTACTGAAAAACATTGAAATGCACCATAACTCACAAATAGGTAATGGATTCAAATTCAGGGACTTGAGAGTCACTCTTAGACAGTGTATTTCCTTAGCTTTAAGAATGGTAGGAAATGGGACCATGTCTGATGACCTAAAGACTCTGTTATGTCACCTTATTGTGTGAAATCAAGTAGTCTTGGATGTTTATGACTAAGCAATGGTAAAATTGCATAAAAATAACCTAGAGGCTAATTTTGTGGACTGCATCTATGCAAATGGATACGTTAAAAGCTGAAGATAGTAAAGATTCTCATAGCATGAACATAGGTCATTTTAAGAGCTGCTCTGAAAATTACAGTACCATTTCTACACCAGCTTTAGTGCATACCACAGAAAACATTACTGGCACATGCAGAGTTACATATATCTGCCAAGAAATAGTCAACACCCAATTTCATCTTTAGTCCTGCTGCTAATTTTAGAGATGGGGAGCGTGTGCTGGATCAGCCCTTCTCCTTCAGCTTGACGTACAATAAAGCTGCTGAAGCAATGTAGTAGGAGGAAAAGTTTGCTGTCTCAGAGCAGGTGGACAAGCAACATGGGAGGTTTTTTCCGGTTGCTTTGGCATGTGTGTGGTAACTTCTTGGACTGCATTCTCTTAGGTCATTACACAGTGAAATAGTTTGTTCCCTGTAAAAAACTGTTTGATTTCCCTGTTGACATTTTATCTGTTGTAGACAGTTTGATAAATTTAAAATGGAGTCAAAAGCTGACTTAGAATTTGGGAAGATAAATCCTGGTACTACTCAGAGGAGTGTGCTTTTGGGTTTTTTCAAGGGTGTTTTTTAAACAATCTATATTTAATTAAAATATAAAAATATTTTTATGTAAAATTCTAAAAAGAAACATAATAAAGACTCCCAAAAAATAATATAATGGGAGCCAATAGATAAAAATACAGAATTGTGTGGAATCTACTTTAGACTCTAGCATTGTGCTTCCCAGGCTGTCTCGTGTTGCAAGTGTTCTCTGGAATTCTAAGGCAGAGGGATCATTTTCAGCTATTTTCATGAAGTCATAACACTCATCTGTATAAAGCTTATTACTTACAATTACTCTTTCTCTGTTGTCTCTAGAGGCTTGATTTTGAAGCTAATGCTTTCAATACGTATGCTTCAGATACAGGGGGTTGGAAGGCAGGAGCGTGAAAGTGTTTAAGTTCGTTTTCTGACTGTAAGCTCACATTATGGTACATACAACAAACACAGGAAAGGTTGATCTCTGCTAAGTGTTTATCAGCTATTTAGGTCAGCTGCCACCCTTTGAGGTTTGTGATATACATGCATAGCTTCAAAGGCTTCAGTGCACAATAGAGCAGGATTCCAACAGGTCAAGCACCAGCAACTGTTACGGGCTTCAGTAGGTAATACAGGGACGGATACCTCCTCAGATTAAGTCAATAGATACGTGTCTTTAATCCCATATTATTTCTTCTTCTATCCCCTACTAAAGATATACTTGACATACATACATATGTGTGACATAACTGTGTGACTGAAGGCAGACACTCCACCTGTGCTCTAGATGGTAGGAATTTGCACGGTGCTAATAGTGTAATCCTTAACAAAGCTAGTATAGTCTCTTTGTTTTTTTTGGTCTGTCTTTCATGACTAGTTTGAAAGTGTCATCTAGGTAGTGGTCCCCTGGTGTCCCCTGCCACCTTCTCTCTGTTCAGAGGCATTTATTTAGTGAGCGCACAAAAGCATTTCTTTAGGATTTGAAAACTACATTCGGGTGCAAAAGAGTTCTGTTCCAGAAGAATGTGCTACCGTGTCAAGGAAGGGTGTTACTTTACCTATTGCATCCTGTTACTGTAGGAGTTTGTGGGGAAGGGGAGGAGTTAATTCCTCATGGGGGACATCTAGAAAAGCAGGTAGAAAAGTTACAGCCACATACATTACTACAATGGGGTGTGCAGGGCATGACTCAGCTTGTCCTCGCCTGCTCGGAGACCTGCGCTTGTGAGGGTAATACCGAGATACTCGGTCATCCCCAAATGTTGTCGCACCAGGGGTTCAGCGACATGGGAGCGTTGCTGCCAGGCGCCGAGTTCCTGGGCATCGGCTGGGCTGCGGAACTGGCCGCACACGTGCTTTTGGCCAGTGACAAATGCAAGATAAAGCGCATTAGCTCAACCGCCTTTCACGTTAGCTTACAGATGGCATTTGCTGGGTGGATCAAGCTTCAGGGTCCTGCTGGCGTCCTGCAGGCCGCCCTGCCCCGGCTCCAGGCCGGTGGGAGCCCAGCGCCTGACTCTCTGAGGCTGCAGCTGCTCTGTGCAGGCACCGCAAGCTCGGGGCAGCAGCGCTTCCACCAAGCGTACGCTGGGGCCTCTTGAAAAGCATTCCTCACAGCCAAACACAATGTTAACAACCACGTTGTTAAGACAATACAGAATTTTAAACTGAAATAACTAGTAACATTTAGCTAACCTCTGACATGCTTATCTGCCATGTGGATGTGCCAACCTCCCCCCTCCAAAAATGTTCATGGATTTTTCACTTGCCTCTGTATTTCCTCAGGGAAAGGGCTTTTTCAGCCAATTCCTTCAGCTTCTTTAAAACTGTTTCTGTTTTAATCCCACCTACATCAGACATCTTTGCAGTATTCTTGAGTTGTGGATATGAGCTAATTTCGTTTGGCTTACACTGAGCCTCGATTCCCCACGCCGTCTGCTTCTCCAGTTGAGGCAGCAAAGAAGCTCAGAAATGAATTTGCACTGTGGTCCCCACCTGTTACAAGATCTGTGTGATCTTATAACACTTACTGTCTTAGAAAAGAGAGGAG
>VZTL01019099.1:4436-20396 GCA_013400535.1 Scopus umbretta | reverse complement strand
CCAGGTCCTTTTCTGCCGGGCAGCTCTCCAGCCACTCTTCCCCAAGCCTGTAGCGTTGCATGGGGTTGTTGTGGCCCAAGTGCAGGACATGGCACTTGGCCTTGTTAAACCTCATACGACTGGCCTTGGCCCATTGATCCAGATCCCTCTGCAGAGCATTCCTACTCTCAAGCAGATTGACACTTCCACCCAATTTGGTGTTACCTGCAAAGTACATACAAATGGGCTGCGAGGACTTGCATCGCTTTTGTCACTTTTTCAGACAGCCTTCCATCAACCTAAGTATTCCAATATTCCTTTTATTTTCCCTAAAAATCACAGGCTTAAAGATAAAATAAATATTCCAGGGCTTTCATGGATTAAGGCCGTTGACATGAATGTTGATGAGCTCATAGATCTGTCCTTTTGACTTCTATTATTCAGAAACTACTAACCAAAACAGAAGGAACTTGATATTAAAGCATATGAACACTCAACCAAAGCTGAAGCAGAGAAATAAACACTATTCATATACTATGAGCAATGTCTAAAGCCACCTAAGGACTTCCGCTTAATCCCCATCCCGGGCACTCTAAACGCAAGAATCAGACCCATCTGCTGACACCTGTTCAAAGTTTTATTACCCTCTAGGTCCTAAATTTCTAAACTGGTAGCCGAGTTGCAAAGGAAAAAGATTAATGAATTGTGATTCTGTATTGTTAGACAGGAGAAAAAAAAAAGAAACAAAACAACACCCAAACCTGGCCAATGTAAGGAACCTCATGAGCTTCGTGCAACTGTTGGCCAAAAGGAGTGGTTTCTAGAAATGTAGTATTGATTAACATGTCAAGGCAGCAGTCTGAATCACATCTTTCAGCCAACAGGGAAGTATGGGGTGGGAGGGGGCGTGTGCAATCTGAAAATAAGGCAGGAAGGCTGGGTTCTCAAGAAGCTTTGCTCCTGAAAGGAGTACTCCCTTTCCTTTCTAGTCAGGCATTCCCACTGCCTGCTCTCATACTGACACTACCTCTCAAGACAGCCAGTACCGATATCCCACAGGGGTTAGAAACAGAACAACTGCTCTGCTTAGCAATCATATAACTTTAAAGAGTTTTAGGGTGCTTGTGAAACTTTTCCCACATATGATAAAACTGTGTAGAAAGAATTTAAGGGTATGATTTCACACACACACAAGTATACACTAAAGGATAGTTTTACTATTATACATGTAAAGAGTAGTTTAAATGATTCTTTTAAGCTCTACATAAAACCATTGCTGTTACAAGCTGGGAAAGTTTACCCATCATCCTCCCCTCCATTTAGATGAGCCAAATTTTTCTTACCTCTTTCCCTCCCTCAAAAATGACTGCATTTCCTGAATTGCCAAGAACTGTTTCAAGGAGAATGATTCCAAGAGAGAGTGGAGGAGGGATGAGAAGAAAAAAAAAAAAAAAAAAAGCTTTTAAGAGTCTCCACTGGGATTCGACAGACTTCTGGAATATGCTAGGAGAAAATGGCATTTTCAGATGGTTCATTACATCAGTCACCTTGCAGTTCTGGTAGGCACGGAAAGCAGCACTGGTGACACTGACTCTTAATGCAAGGGTCACACAGTGAATTACAAACCGCCTCGCTCCTACATGTCTGTCCTTGAGCAGTCCAAGTAAAATTACTCTCCTTAGTTTCCACACCCTGGCCTGGCTTCTCCAACTCAAAGGTGGGGAATGTTTTAAAATCTGATCTACTCCCTTAAATTCAACACCTGACCCAAACAAACAATCTCTTGTGTGAAATCACCCAAGAGATAAACACATCTACTATCATTCGAGGGTATACAATGTACTTCAAAGAAGGCTGGCTTTACCAGAAGAAAGCCCACCTCATCTACACAATTATTTCTTCAGAAAAAACCTTAACACTGAAGGTAAAAACTCTCATATTTAACATCCTGTAATCAATTTCTATAAGCATATGGCATCCTCAGGGCCACCTATTCTAGATAATGTCGTGAAACCCTATATATTACAGAAAGTGGATTATTTTTCTTCAAATTAAGACTTCCCTTCCAGTGAAGAGGGATGGATGGGGTAGTGTCCTGGTTTCAGCTGGGATAGAGTTAATTTTCTTCCTATTAGCTGGCATAGGGCTGTGTTTTGGATTTAGTTTGAGAGCAATGGTGATAACACACTGATGGTTTAGTTGTTGCTGGGTAGTGCTTACACTAGTCAAGAACTTTTTTTCCTGAACTTCCCCTGCTCTGCCAGGTGCACAAGAAACTGGGAGGGGGCACAGCCAAGATAGTTCATCCAAAGTGGCGAAAGGGCTATTCCATACCATGTAACATCATACTCTGTATATAAACTGGGGGAAGGTGGCTGGGGAGCAGCGATCGCTGCTCAGGGACTGGCTGGGTGTCAGTCGGTGGGTGGTGCGTGGTTGCATCACTTGTATTTTTTCCTCCCTGGGTTTTGTTTCTCTTTCTCATTGTTCTCTTTTTTCATTACAATTTTAATTACTATTACTGTTATTATTGTTGCTATTTTATTTCAATTATTAAGCTGTTCTTACTTCAACCCATGAGTTTTCTTACTTTTGCCCTTCCAGTTCTCATGCCCATCCCACCAGGGCAGGAGGGCGAGCAAGCAGCTGTGTGGTACTTGGTTGCTGACAGGGGCTAAACCACAACAGGTAGAAGTTCGTTCTGGTTTGTTTTTTTAAATACAGTATTTCCACCCCATCCTTCCATGATACTCAGCTTCTGCAGACTCAAACATATGACCAGGCTGCTGCATGCCTGCTGAATTACAGTGACTGACTGCAGATTTAGAGCCTACACACTACTAATGCAGGATGGCCAAAGTTTTTCTCCAATTTATGTCCAGATCTAGACACCAAAGTTTGCTGATGTGCTACAGGCTTACCGAGAATGAAAGAATTCTAGTGTGCTGATATCCAGCCAACAAAGTGAAAGGCTAGAGGGCTGTTCACATCCTGACCTACATTACTCACCTGAAAAGCAGAATCATAGATTACATACTCTGTTCACATGTAAACCACACAATTTTAGGTATCCAAGTCGACAACTGAATTCTAGCCTAAAAAGCTATTGAGATCCCACTGGCATTTCTTTGGGCCGTATTTGCCCCAGTAGTAGAAGGAACTTTCATTTCAAGGTGCAACTTATTCCTTCTGGCTCCCTCACAACTGACTTACAATATGAATCAAAGCTTCCTAGGGGCTACTATTTACCTTTCCCCTGTTGCTTTTGGCAGCAAAGGTAGAGTCTGGATATGGAAGCCTTGAAATCATTCGGAAAGATATTCAATCCCTAACAGCCTTCCTCCTTCTCTCCCCTCCTCTCACATGCACAAAAACCCCAAAGAAACACAAAACGTTAATACATTTCACATTATTGTGACTCTGACTTCCTCTCATCTTGACATTAAATGCAATTTCATACTTAAGATGCAAACACACTGCCAGAGTAAACTAGGTATTTTAGACACACAGAGAACTGGTAGAATAATCAGATAGAGTATCTGAAAGATTTAGATGAAACCAAAGGAAATCTCTCAAATATATGTATTCTACTTCAGAGTCACAGTACATAGGATCACTTAATCTCCTCCCCCATACAAATACAATAACCTATTACAAAGGATTACTTTAATATTGGCTTATTTTGCTTGAATACACTGTGCTTCACTGAAAATGGCGCTCTTCAAAAGAGACTGCTTGCCACATTCTCTAAGTACATAGGCAATATTGGTGATAGAATCAAGGAAACAAAGTAAGATTTAGGACCAATATGATACCTTCGTAAGTGAGCTTCTGAGAAGAAACTCTGTTCTACTTCAGATTTAAAACTTGACTGAAGACTGAGACCATCTGACTGACCAAGGCAGCAATCTAAATTTTTGCAGCTGTTTTGGAAAGAAGGCAAAAAAATTGACAGTTCACTGGAACTGGAACAGCATTTCCATATGCAGTATTAAGCAATACTCCACGAAACAGTAACTACAAAGAGATGCATACACAAACTCAGAATCAACACTGACATCATGTAATTGCGATTGCAGCAACTATGTCCTCAGTTAATCAGAGCTGAGTGACCATCCCCGTGTCAATAAAAAGCAGCCTCGGGAGCACTAGTGACCAGGAGTACTGCAAACAGAGGAGACAAACAGAGCGTGGTGCATTAGCCAGGGCACACCACAGCAGTTTGTGCGGCAGGGTGTGCAGGATGGGTGCAGTCACCCTACCAGCTCAAGAGGTGAGTTCAATTGGTGGTCATCACCCTCTCAGAAGGAGCTTAGCTATGGTATCCACCCAGGGGAAAGCCATGTCCTCTGCTCTCACCAGAACAGATATAGCAACCCAGACAGAGCTCCCACAAAAACATGCAGCCACTCAGGTCTCAGGCTGCAGGGAGTGCAGAGCCTTTCCCTGGTAACAGCTAGCAGTAGTGAGAACAGCTGTGTGAGGTGTGACCAGGTGGATGATCTGCCTGGCCTGGTGGCAGAGCTACAAGAGGAAGTAGAAAAGTTGAGGAGCATCTGGAAGTCTGAGAAAGAGATAGACTGGTGGAACCATGCCCTGCCATCCCCAAGACAGAAAGAGACCAAGACCAAGAGGATCCTGTATCCTTCCCCTCCAGGCTGAAGGCAGTAGCTTCAAGGAGAGGAATGAATGTAGGCAAGTCCACACTCAGGGTGGCAGATGAACCCCTTCCTTACCCACCTCGCCTTCCCAGGTGCCTCTGTACAGTAGGCATGAGGCTCTGGATGTGGAAGGCCAGTCAACGGATGATGTGGATGATGGTCCATCTACATCAGAGGTGTTGCCAGGGTCAGATAGGCCTAACCCCTGTATCACAACCACCTCCACGAGGAAAAAAGATGGGTTATAATTGTATGCGACTCCCTTCTGAGGGGAACAGAGGGCCCGATATGCCGGAAAGACCCTCCTCTTAAGGAAGCCTGCTGCCTCCCTGGGGCCCATGTTAAGGACATCACTAGGAAACCTCCTAGCTTGTTACAGCCCTGACTATTACCCATTGCTGCTCTTCCACGTGGGTGGCAATGAAGCAGCAACGTGTAGTCCAAGGATGATCCAAAAAGACTTCAGGGCCTTGGGACTTTTGGCAAGGCAATCTGGAGCATGGGTTATTTTTACCTCTCTCCCTCCAGCTGTGGGCAGCGACACTGGAAGAAGCAGATGGGCCCAGTCTATTAATACATGGCTCTGTTGCTGGTGATATTGCTGCAATTTTGTTTTTTTCAATAATGGCATGGCCTACACAGCACCAGGCTTGCTAGCATTAGATGGGATTCACCTTTCTCAAAGGCAGATGAGGGTCTTTGCTCACAAGCTAGCAGGGCTCATTGACAGAGCTTTCAGCTAGACTTAAAGGGGGAGGGGGACAACATCAGGCTTGCCCTTGACAAGCTGTGGGATGACACACCAAGGTTAGAGGGACAGGATGCTAGCAAGGGCCCTTAGCCTATTCCTCCGAGACATGCTGGCTACACTGCAGCACACTTGAAGTCTTACGGAGATGAGCCAGGGGCTCCTGAGACAACAGGAGCCAACAAATATCTCAAAGGAATTAAGGTATGTTCCTCTAAGAAGGTGACACAGCTCACAGCCCAGCTGAACTGCCTCTACACCAATGCACGCAGCATGGGCAACAAACAGGAGGAGTTGAAAGCCACTGTGTTACTAGTAAGCTATGACCTAGTTTCCATTACTGAAACTTGGTGGGACAAACCCCATGACTGGAGTGCAGCTATCGATGGCTACAGGCTGTTCAGAAAGGACAGGTGAGGAAGGAGGGGTGGAGATGTTGCCCTCTACATCAAGAAATGCACAGAGTGTGAAGAGCTGTCTCTGAAGAACAGCCATGAGAGGTTGAAAGCTTATCGGTAAGAATTAGAGACCAAAGCAACAAAGGGAACCTTGTAATTCTTGTCTACTACAGGCCACCCAAACCAGGGGAGCCTGTTGACAAAGCCTTCTTACTCCAGCTATAGAAGGCATCGTGCTGGCAGGCTCTTGTCCTGCTGGAGGACTTCCACCACCCTGACATCTGCTGGAAAAGTAGCACAGTGAGTTGTAGGCAATCCAGGAGACTCCTGGAATGCATCTAGCTTTTTAAGCCAGGTAATAGATGGCCCTACCTGAGGGGATGTGATACTGGACCTGTTAGTCACCAACACAAGTGAGCTAATCGATGATGTCAAGACTGGAGGCAGCCTGGGCTGCAGTGATCATGCACTGGTGGAGTTCACAGTTGTGATGGATATGGGTCAGGCAAAGAGTAAAGTCAGGACCCTGAATTTTAAGAAAGCAAACTTCCAGCTCTTCAAGGAGTTAGTCAACAGGACCCCCTGGGAAACTGGCCTCAGGGACAGGGGAGCAGAACAGAGCTGGCAGATCTTTAAAGAAGCTTTCCATAAAGTGCAAGAGCTCTTAACGCCCAGGTATAAGAAATCAGAAAAGGAAGGCAAGAGACCAGCATGGATTAAGTCAAGACCTGTTGGTCAAACTAAAGGTCAAGAAGGAAATACACAGGCAGTGGAAGCAGGGACAGGTATTCTGGGAAGAGTAGAGATACTGCCCGGTTGTGTAGGATGGGGTCAGGAAGGCCAAGGCACAGCTGGAGCTGAACCTGGCAAGGGATACAAGGAATAACAAGGGCTTCTACAGGTATGTCAGCCAGAACAGGAACGTCAAAGAAAGCGTAACCCTCACCCCAATGAGCAAGACTGGCAAACTAGTAACAAAGGATGAGGAGAAGGCCAAGGTACTCANGTAACCTTCACCCCAATGAGCAAGACTGGCAAACTAGTAACAAAGGATGAGGAGAAGGCCAAGGTACTCAACTTCTTTGCCTCAGTCTTCACTGGCAACCTCCTTTCCCACACCTCTTGAGGGGATGGACTGCAAGACAGGGACTGGGCAAGCAAAGCCCCTTCCACTGTAAGAGAAGATCAGGTTCATGACCACCAGAGGAACCTTAACATACATAAGTCTATGGGACTCAACAAGATGCATCCCAGAGTCCTGAGGGAATTGGCTGATGTAGTTGCCAAGTCACTTTCCATCATATTTGAAAAGTCATGGCAGTCAGGCAAAGTCCCTGGTGACTGGGAAAAGGTGATTTGAGACAGCCAGCATGGCTTCACCAAGCACAAGTCCTGCCTGACTAATCTGGTAGCCTTCTATGATGGAGTGACTACATCAGTGGACAAAGGAAGAGCTACAGGTGTCATCTATCTGGACTTCTGTAAGGCCTTTGACATGGTCCCCCACAACATCCTATTCTCTAAATTGGAGGGAGATGGATTTGATGGATGGATTGTTCAGTGGATGAGGAGTTGTTTGGATGGTTCCATCCATAGTGTAGTGGTCAATGGCTCAATGTCCAGATGGAAGTCAGTGACAAGTGGTGCCCCTTGAGGGTCCATATTGGGACCAGTACTGTTTAATATCTTCATCAATGACATAGACAGTGGGATTGAGTACACCCTCAGCAAGTTTGCAGATGACACTAAGCTGAGTGGTGTGGTTGACATGCCCGGGGGACAACTTGCCATCCAGACGGACCTGGACAAGCTTGAGAAGTGGGCTCATGTGAACCTCACGAGGTTCAACAAGGCCAAGTGCAAGGTCCTGCACTTGGGTCAGGGCAATCCCTAGTATCAATTCAGGCTGGGGAATGAAGGGATTGAGAGCAGTCCTGCAGAGGACGACTTGGGGGTACCAGTGGATGAAAAGCTGGACATGAGCCAAAAACGTGTGCTTGCAGCCAACTGTTTCCTGGGCTACATCAAAAGAAGCATGGCCAGCAGATCAAGGAAGATGATTTTGCCCCTCTACTCTGCTCTGGTGAGACCCCACCTGGAGTACTGCATCCAGCTCTGGGGTCCCCAGTATGAGAAAGACATGGACCTGTTGGAGACGGTCCAGAGGAGGGCCACAAAAATGATCGGAGGGCTAGAACACCTCTCCTATGATAGTTGGGATTGTTCAGCCTCAAGAAGAGAAGGCTCTGAGGAGACTTTCTTGCAGCATTTCAGTACTTAGAAGAGGCTTGTAAGAAAAATGGGGACAGACGTTTTAGCAGAGCCTGTTGCAATAGGACATGGGGTAATCGTTTTAAACTGAAAAAGGCTAGCTTTAGACTGGATACAAGGAAGAAATTTTTCAGGAGAATGGTGAAACACTGGAACAGGTTGCCTAGAGAGGTGGTAGATGCCCCCATCCCTAGAAATATTCAAGGTCAGGTTGGACAGGTCTCTGAGCAACCTGATCTAGTTGAAGACGTCCCTGCTCATTGCAGGGGACTTAGAATAGATGACCTCTAAAGGTCCTTTCCAACCCAAACTATTCCATGATTCTATGACATTCTCCCACATTTGCAAACAGCAGGGCTGCACTGCAATCAGACATGCAACTGCAGACCACGCGCTCCTAAGAAACTTCCTGAGGAAGCAGCAGCAGCCAGAGGAGCCACTGCTACATGAATATCAGAATAAGCTACTGTAGCTTTGCTACAAACACAAAAACTGCCTGGTGCATTTATACCTGCAAGAGCCATTCCTCCCAACTGCCCTGCAGAGCGTACAGTATAACTGTTGTGGTTTTGTTGTACATACTTACTAGTAAGAGTTCCATTAAACATCTGTAATCTGCAACACATCTGCTTTCTCCATTACATTTCAAAGAAAGCCAACAAGACAACATCAGTTAAACTTCCAAATCCTATTCTTGGCATAAAGGACATGTAAGCTGTTCAAACTAGCAACTCTTGAAGAGTAAGAACAATAATGAATCTTACTTATTCTCATGCTTACAGAAATTTTGTGCAACAGAGAAGGAATTGAGTTTCACATATTCTCTGAGGAATTTTGTTTAGGGTTAGATCAGTTCATTTTTGCAGTGTAAGGCCGAAATGCACAAAATACCCATTGAAAGAAAAAACCACCCAACTGAGTTTTAGCTGGGTAAATATCTAGCTGTGTTTGTACGGAAACTCTGGGCACTTCCTGATCATGAAGAGAAAGTATTGCCACATTCATGAAAGATGGAGAACTCCTCTGCAGATGAGAAGACATGCAGATGCATGCCATTGCAATTCATTGATTTTAACAGCCCTGTGACTTAAGTCAGGATCCTTCTGCGATCAGTGAAAAGAGATAGAAACCTTCAAAGGTTGAGCCAAGAGGCCCCTAGTGATTTTCCCAGGGTGTCCTGAATATAGTGATGTAAAGTGGGGTTCAGTTACGTACTTTGAGTCCCATGTCACTTATCCTTTCTTTCTGAATGAACATTACGCCCTAGTATAGGCATCATCAAGTAGAGATCATGAAGTGCCAGGCACACACAAAAAAAAAAAAAAAAAAGAGACTTTTCAAAGTGCTGTGCTACTTCATGGAACACCTTCTGATATCACCTTTATCACTGCACTGCAACTTTATCAGTCATTTATTCATACAAGGTATCTTAGCTACAATACCTTTAAAGAACAGGAAAGGCAAACTCAAGTATACATACACATATGCTCTAGAGCATCAGAGTTGAGATGAGACTTTCGCTTGGAACCCAACCTTAATAGCAGTGATGTAGTTCAACTTAGGCCTCCAACTTACCACATTTTTAAAGTCATCTTCTGCTTCATCAAATTTTCCTTGCTTGAGCAGTAAGTGTCCTCTCTGTAATCTTGCCTGAAATGAAACATAAGATAATTTCTATTGATTTACAGATTGGAACTCAGCAAAGTATGAAAATAAGCTTCAGTTTCCTTTAGCAGCAAAAAAAAAGTTTCATTTTATGACAGCTAACAAGCTGAAACAGAGATCACAGCACCCATTCTTTGTCTTCTCAATTTGACAATGTTCTTATGAGGCCTCTTGATGGTATAGAATCACTCTGCACCAGAACTGAGGGACAAAAGGCAGCCAGTTTTCATGAGCAGCTGCAAATCATGAAAAAAAACTTATTTGAAGAGTTGCATATACCAAAGAAAATGTTTTACCTTACAGCACTTTCTCAATTAGAACTGCTTACAGATTTTAAGAAATTAGCAGAAATAATAAATAATCAACAATCCCTACATTTAATTCTTTCATTAAACTTTCAGAATAATGGAAGCAATGTAAAAGGACAAGTTAATGATTTAAAAGAGTTTGATTTATGGTAAGAACATTTTCATACAACAATGAACGTAAGGTTTGTTCCTTCATTGTAAGCTACACAGGACATGCCACTACCCATGGAAAAGGGAGACGAGAGAATCGGATGGAGAGGACTTCAGCATCAGTTTCCACATATGGTAAGCAGAAGCAAGCAAGGGGTAAGTAAATCCTAACTTGCAACAATCCCACAGGAAAGCAGTGAGATTAGGACGGTTCCTGTGGAGAAGAGATGCCTCAAATCAAATGCTGATTAAGACAGAAGAAAAACAGAGGCATCTGTGCACTGTCTTCCCCTCCTCGCTCTCAGAGGGCATAGCCTTGGTGACTGAGAGAAGTGAGAGAAGGAAAGTGTTTAGCACAAACCCATGAGGAACTCAAACTTCACAAAACTACTACTAGTTGTTAGAATAACTGGCTAGACTGTACTCAGTATAGCTGCAAATTCAAGCACATACACCACTGCTATTATTTTAATCCTATTTAAAGCCTTCTGAACGATAATGTATTTTCTATTTCTGTTTCATAAAATCTGAAGAAACAACCTTCTTCAAAGCAGGTTGTGGTTTTTTGTTTTGTGGGTTTTTTTGTTTGGTTGGGGGGGTTTTTTGTGTGTTTTTGGTTTGGGTTTTTTTAACACGTGATTTCTGTTCCAGTAATACTTACTGATGTGAAGTCCTGCTTTAATTCGACCACTTTACTTAAATCACGAATTGCTGCTTTAGATCTGCCCATGGCTAAGTACACTGTGGCTCTTGTGTAATAAGCAATGTAGTTATCAGAGTCTCCTTCTGCAAGTGAACAAACAGTAATCAGAATACTATCTTAAAGCAACTGAAACTTCAGGTACAGTGAAACTGTAATGACTGAAAATATATTATCTGAGTTTTAAACCACTGGGAAAAATGGTATTTATCAATAAAACATAACATTTGCAACATTATCCCAGCAGTATTTTCTATACAGTTTGATTACTTAACAATAAAGGTTACAGAAACATGGTAAATGCCAAATAATTAAGAGTACTGAAGTTGAAGTATGCACATCTTTTTCACTTTTGTACAGGAAAACAGCCACTACATACCAACCCTTTATCTCCAACTGCAGGCCTACATCTGAAAGCATGTTAATTCATTGTTCTCCATCCCAGTCCTTGTCCATCATATAGCATGCAAGCAAATAATCCCAAAATGACCCATATGATAGTCCAGTGTCATCACAGACACATAAACCCTTTACACCATCCACTGAAATAGCAGCAACTTCTGTCCTGAATATTCAAGTGGGCACCAACACCCCCTCTCAACAGCAAACACACATACATTTTCAAAACCTGAAGGCTAACTTCAAGGCCCACACATACCATGTCATCTGTTGGCCAAACTTCCAAGATCCAGCAATTTTAACACTCTCTAAGTTAGCAGATATATGTACACCCTTACAGGAGACAAAACATCTGTCTCTGAAACCAAGAAGAATTTTCTTAATATTCTTCTCTATGCAGTATTTCAAAGAAAGAGATGACAATTACTGTGGATTCTCAAGGAAAAGTAACTTAGACCACCCAACCCACCATATGCAGCAGAAAACAGTAAACATTTTACTGTGCTGGGGGTGGGGGGGAGGGGTACGACAACACACGACAGACACCATAAACCCAGAATTTGTGGACAAGAGCATCCGTATCTGAGGAACAAAACAAGTATTTCTCTTCCTCACCTCATTTGAGGTTAAAGGTGAACTTTAAAATACATAGAACAAATAGTATTGCCAAAAATCTTAGGGTCTGTAACCGAGCTTCATAGCTGGCCACCTCCATTACCAAAACACTAGTTCACTTCTCACTGGAAAAGATATCTGCACTCTTCCTCTACAATGTCTTGGCTGTGGAAATGCTAACATCCAGCACTGAAATTTAGTAAAAACTCCCATGCTTGTATACCAGTATTATAGACATAAAGTAAAAGTCAAATGTTACTACCTTTAAAAAAAGAAAAAAAAAAAAAAGGAAGTATTAAGTCCTGCTGCATACAACTACATGGGTAGAGTAAGCACAAATAAATAGCTAAAATTAAGGAACTTTATAGATACACAAAAAACAGAAGATAGGAAAGAGCTAACCCAGAAAGCACGTTCTGGCACCAGATGATGATATTTGACAGTCAGATTACAGTTTTGCCCGAGTTGCCCAGTAACAGTAATGAACAGCAACTGACATTTACCCAGAGAAAAAGGCATAAACCTTCAACTTGACGGGATTGAAGAAAGAGTTGAAAATTTAACTGAAGAGAGAGAAAATGGACAGTAGCTTTCTTTTACTGTAGACTTTTGCAAAAAAGAAAAATAGGCTGGCTAAGGCAAGACAAAAAGATCTATTTACCTCAGTCTACAATGATGCAGTACAGGCAAAAAAGGATTAGAGAAATTTCTTGTCCCCTCCTCTACAAACACAGTAGGCAAATCATGGTTAAAATATTTTCAAAAAGGCAAAATACAAAGAAGAAAGAGAAGTCTGATGAAAGTGTAGGCAATCAGGCTCAAATCAACGTCTAACTAAGAATCCCATCAAGGTCAAAACAGAGGTGGTCACACCATAGTTCTACCAGCTGCTCGAGCACTACTGGCAAAGCAGAAGGTTTCACCCCATGCGGGCACCTCACTGCTCATCCCGCCTCACGCTGCTGCTGCTGCCTTTGCATGGCTGCACACTGAACTGGACTTTTCACCAAGTCCAAGTTAAAGCTTGCCAACAAATAATAAAGGAATAAACCACGCTGTAACACTAACTCTGTTCAGATCACACAGAAATGCTTTGTCAGCAACACACAAGGCAAAAGGAATAACAGACTGCCTCTTGGTGGAATGAGGAGCTTCCATAGCACAGAAAAAGAGAAAGTTACCCCCTCCACTCCCTTTATATAAGGGAAGTTGATTTTGGAGAACTCATAGAAAACATTAATAGCTCAGAATCAGCAGATATTTAATTTACATATCACTATTAGACCAAGGCATAAATAGAAAAGTCTTAATAGTATGACTCATTACCATGTAACACCTTGGTATTATCTTCTCACAGAGAAAATGATGCACTTGTACACACTATAACAAAGTCCAACAACTTAAAAAAAACCCCATGCAATTCAGAAAACATAGTGGTAATGGACACTGCTCTTTACTGGTGCTGTTGTCTCTACGCTTCAATCCAAGGATTAACTGGCAAAGTTGCTTTAAAATTTATAGAAGCAAACACTGAACTACTCTGTTGAAAATGCAGGTCACCAACCCAAGAACTCACTCACTAGTTGAGAGTAAGAGAAGGACTCTTAATATACCTTTCACTACCTGTTCAGTATCTCAAAGGAAAAAAAAAGAAAAAAGAGAGAGAGATTATTTTAAATGTTGAAATTTTTACAGCACTGGAGAGAAGAAAGCATGGATAAACTCAACCTTTCAAAGACATACTTCAAAAAACTTCATAAAGATAAAACCTAATCTGGAATACCTCATCAAATGATACCACAACATCACAGACAGTTATAATTGTTTCCATACAGCTAGCTTACAGAACAGCAGTGACGTAGTGTTCACGTATCAGGTAGTGAATTTAACAGTTCCTTTTATCAAAACCAAAGCATAAATATTCTACTGCATCTCTGTTGGCTCCTGTCCAAACTGCTGCATAAAGGCGCCCCAATTTCTGTCATCCATGGAATGCAATTTGCAAGAAAGCAGGATACTTGATGAAGCAAATAGTAAGGGGGTGAACTCACCCAAAGGTATTTCAGTGCAAGAGTCACTTTCCTGAAATACATACCTATAGCCGCATGAAAGTAAGACAAAGCATCTGCTAGCTGTCCAGCAGCCAAAAACTTCTTTCCCATTTCGAGTTGTTTTTCTACTTCCGCATTTATTCCACATTCAGCCCCTTAAAGAAAAACAAAAAGATCCAAGATTTTGAATGACCAGTTTGATTCTACCAAATACATACAGTGATAATACATATAGCATACAGTTATTGATAGAGGTAGAAGTCACATCTTCCTGTACTAAAACAACCTGCAGCCTAATAAACATGTAGCATGTCTTCCCTGCCCCAAAAAGGATGTCAAAGTAAATAAACACTGTCAAGCATGGCACTGTGAGAAGGCACCAAGCATGCATTTCTATTCCCGTCTACGCATTCAGTAACGTACTTTTGCACATCAAGCTTTATACATCAACTATAAAAACACACTTTGACAAACTACATTTCTATGTGGGCTTTCAATTCCAAAAGAAACTGGGAAAACAATTATAATGCATACACAGCAAATATAAAAAGGCTTTAAGTTAAATTTCATGACCCTACCAATACCTTATGGCTCAACTGAGAACTGTTAGCTACTGCTTCTCATCTACTGCACTTTTGTTTCATCTTTATCATTTCCAAGGCAAACTGTTTCCAGAGTGCAAGTTTGGATATAAGCCATTAAAAATTCTCACTCCCTTTTCATTTAACCAGTAGTACAAAAATCATAGTAAAGTGGCATGCTTTCAAAGTGCCAGTTTTAGTTTAGAGCTAATAAATTGCTGCTGCTCAACCAACAGGGAAAGACTATTGTTGAGAAGAAATGAGCAGCTAAGTGCAAGTACATGCTGTACATACATCAATTCAGCCACAGAGTTTTCTTCATTTGTACTGCTTCCAGCATTCTTCAAATCAGGACAGAATTTCACAACAACTTACCA
Organism: Scopus umbretta; assembly: GCA_013400535.1. NCBI lineage: Eukaryota > Metazoa > Chordata > Aves > Pelecaniformes > Scopidae > Scopus > Scopus umbretta. Next base: position 5,493 of record VZTL01019099.1, on the reverse strand, counting down.
GTTTATGACTATTAAAACTTTCACACTATAAACATTTTTCTTTTACTAAGAGCATACTCTATGCATAAATTTAAGCAAGATAATATATTAAAATCCCAAACAAACACATTACATTAGAAAACAATGAACTACAATTGCTAGGAATCAATTGCTTTCACTCAGGTTTTGTATCAAGCCAACTCAGGCACTTGAATTAATCTTAAATACGAAAATGCAGCGGCACTTTGAAGATGCTTCTTAAGAGTCTGAATAAAAATGTTACACTACACAGATTGAAGGAAAGTATATCAAAACTCATACTGAAAGGTGATAAAAAAACAAAGTATTTGTAATGAAAGAACAGTAATTTCTGACCACCAAGTCATCAAAATTTTAGAAGTAGGAGCTCTCAGCACCTGGGATCTTAATTGAATTTTCCTTTCCTAGTCCTTAATACAGTTCAAAATTCTTTTAATTCCACGTTATAAGAAAAAATTTTGAGCTCTCTATACTAAAATGAACAAAATGCCCTCTGTAGCTACTGGAAAAAGCTCTGTCTCCTAAAAGATTGATAATAATTCAGCAAACTGGATTCAATGGATTCAATTCAACAATTTGTTTCAGAACAAAGACAGCAAATTCCTTTTTTTAAATTAATGCAGATGACTATAAAATAAGCCCCACAAATTAATGCAGATGACTATAAAATAAGCCCCACATTTCTAGTCAGTGATTTTTTTTTCTTTAAGTAGACAAAGTTAAAATAGTAATTACATATCATATAGTCAATTTGGATATCTTGTTAATGCATTTTAAAACCCATTCTAGGTATGTATAGTTCTGAATAAAATATAAATAGCTCCACTGATAATGGAGAAGTATTTCTTGACAGTAATTTTCCACACACAGTATCCCACTTCAAGGTAGCTTTTATGTGAATGTCCAAATTTCAGAAAAATGGACATTCTTCTTTGGCCTTTTGCTTCTTCTCTAGCTTAAAGCTTTGATCACCAAGTAGTCCAACATCCTCTAAAATGACAAAGCAAGCATTGGGGGGGGGGGGGGGGGAGTGAAACAA
>VZTL01019098.1:0-10905 GCA_013400535.1 Scopus umbretta | reverse complement strand
ACCAACGCTGAATACAGCGGGATTACCGCTTTTGACCGGCTGGCTACACTGTAATGCACCCCAGGATACGGTTTGCCCTCTTNTAATGCACCCCAGGATACGGTTTGCCCTCTTGGCTGCCAGGGCACGCTGCTGGCTCATACTGAGCCTGCCGTCGACCAGCACCCCCAGATCCCTTTCTGCAGGGCTGCTCTCCAGCCATTCCTCTCCCAATTTATACTTGTGCCTGGCATTGCTCCATCCTCGCAGAATCCAGCATTTCGACTTGTTAAATTTCATCCCATTATTCATAGCCCAATGCTCCAATCTATCTAGATCGCTCTGCAAGGCTTCTTGTCCCTCAGGAGAGTCAACAGCACCTCCCTGTGCAGTATCACCAGCAAACAAATGCTGTATTCGACTCCTGCACCCAGATCGTTGAAATGTATATTGAACAGGACTGGCCCTAAAATTGAGCCCTGAGGAGCACTGCTGGTGACTGGTCACCAGCCAGATGTAGCCCCATTCACTATGACCCTTTGAGCCCTGTCCCTCAGCCAGTTCTTCCCCCGGCGCACCGTGAATCCACTCATCCCACAGTTGGACAACTTGTCCAGAAGGATGCTATACCGGACATCTTGCATGCTTATAGTCTTAACTTTTTTTTTTTTTTGTAGAAACACTGTGACTACAAGTCCATTTCATATTTTCAGATGAGTGGCCTGAAGTCATTTTTGCAAACTGGGCAAAAATTGAGTTGTTACTAAACACATAAATTCATAGGTACGTCAGTTCCCACCCGGTTCTTTGTACTCACACTTCAGGGCATAACCTGAGAGAAATCTGCACGTGCTCCAAAACTGACTGAAACTAATGGCAATCTTTTTTTTTTTTTTTTTTTTTTTTTTTTTTTTTTTTTTTAATGGACTACAAAGGCATTTGGAACAGGCTGCAGATGACTGATTAAATTTAGCTTTTTCTGACAATGCTCTTTGCTTTGGACACTATATGATTATTTGCTTGATTTAAACATTCAAGGTTATGGAACTAGACATTCCATAATTTCTGCTCAGAGGTAACTGCACTTTCTCCCTTAGGATGGCTTACACCTACCTTTTTGTAATCATTATAGTAAAGAGGAAGAAAACGGTAACATCCTCGGCTTTTGTAAGCGCTCGATACACGGCAAGCTATTTTACTCATGGTTCCAAGCTCTCCGATTCAGTAGGTCAGTAATCAAGAGATCACCTCCTCACTTTGTTCCATAGATGTATACACATTAAACTTGGAATGACACTGGAAAATGAATGAATTAAAAGCATTCAACATTAGCCCATTCAACTTGCACCCTATGAAACTGTAGCAGTAAGACTAGCACTGGATTATTGCGACAATTCACAAGTAATTTCTGTACAAAAAATCTGAAGTGAACTGTAGCACATTATCTAATTCTCTTTCGGTTTAGACCAAGGAGAAATTTCTGTAGAGGAACAATCAATGGAGGCACATATGTAAACCAGGCAGCAGCAACATCAGAATTGGCCTCCTTTACCTCTCTGTTGGTTTTGCTGAGGGTTTTAATAGCAGCTTGGCTGATGAAGACATACCCTTGCTTCAGAGCTGGCAGGAAAGTTTTACGGACTGCCACTACATGCTGGTAATTCCATTCCTGGTGCAGCCTGACCCAAAGGGAATGTTTCCCAGGAGAGCCAATGAATTTTAAGACCAGTATTTATCTTCTAATGAACTTGTGAAATTTTATTACTTTCTGTATCAAACTATGCCAGCTTTCTGGCTGTTACCTTTAGAAATATGCCATTTATGAAGTATATTGACAATAACAAAAGCCTCAAATAACCAGGCTTTTTGTATCACGCTGTTGGTCACTGGTGAGGCTTTGGCATCATCCAGACCATGGTCCATACAGGTCTCGGGGCAAGATGGACTTCTTGTTGTCTTTTATTTCTTAGCATGTTTTGACATATTTCCTTAATTCTGTTCAGGCAATGCTATCATACAGTTACCATTTGTAAGCATTCCAGAACTGCAAGTTGCTTGGTTTTAAAAGACAACTCTCAACAAATACATGTAAATAGAGTAAAAATGTTAAACTATGATTGGCTCTAAACTTTTTTGGTAGCATTAGAATACTTGAAGGAATGGTTGAAGCCCATCTGAACAAATTGTTCTTAAAGAAAAGCCAGGATTTTTCTATGGCCAATTCCAATCCCTCAATGAGAGCACAAAAGACATGATTTAGACACAACCCCGATTTCCTCTGTATGTTTTTTTTCCGTCCTTATTTAAAGCACTTCTACAGAAATACAGAATCATTTTTCTGCAGGAATTCTTCCCTCAGTTATCCAAAAGATGACTCTTCCATACAGAAGAGAAGATGTGTGTTTATGAAAGCTAGATAGTACAACAACTTGTTATCAGTAAGGCATGGGTCATATCTGAAACATTATTCATATGGTGATTCAGCATGACTGAAAAGATAAAAACTCAGGCAATGGGCTGAATTCCCCAGCTGCAGGAACAATTTCAATCTTCTTCCTCAGCCAGGTCCTAGTAGACTTAGAATTTTATTACCACTATCTGCCAGATTAGTTTCCAGAACACAGTGTTGCAAACACATCATTAAGGAAAACAAAACAAAACAACACAACCTTTCAGACGATTTGGTCACAGTCCAAAGTGGAGAGTGTCGCGACTACTTTTTGTGCACCATACCTTTTAGGAACAGCTGCCAACGTTTTGAGCTTTGCTGTGCTTGGTTTGGAGTTGCACCTATCTGAGAATGATTAGCTGCCTGAACCTCCAGGCACAGCTCTTAACAGAGTTTGGAGGCTGCATCTGTAAGGTGTTTTGAAAAAGTCTGAACAATTTCTAAAATAGCAAGCGGAGCTGAGACTCACCTATTGGTTGGATAATGCGTTACTTTTCACCAGCTTTCTCCATTTACCTGCCTGCCAGAGTGCCTGTGAATAAGTCTGATATCCTTCATTAGCCTTACAGCCTTGACTATTGCACTGTGCTGTTGTCTATAAACTGCAATTTAAACTGCATTTTATTACATGACTTTTATCTATCTTTTTATTGTTTGCTTAATGCCTAGAGAAATTGGTCCATGACTCAAGTGCCTAATTACTGCTGTGAAATGAAAAACATTCCTGTGGATGCTGTTGTAAGAGCAGTCCTATATAAAGAGAATATCACTTGAAAAGCCCTGGTCATTGGAGGCCAGAGATACGTAGTGTAGTTCATGAGTTTCACAGTACCAGCTATGTTTGTGTATTGCAAAAGGTTTCTCATGTGTAACTGTTTCATAGCCCTTTACCAATGCCAGCTGGAAGGCAAAGACAAGCTACCAAACCAATTAATAAAGGTCCCCAGTAAGCAGGCAAAGTCTTCCTTCTGCCTGGACCCCTGTAACTATCGCAGCTTGACGCAAAATCCTTGGGGGCTGCTGACAGTTTCACAAGCTAAATTAAGCTACAATTTCTCATCAACTCTGGCAGTAGATGCAAAGTAGCTCACGGGGGAAGCGAACTCACTTTCTTGCTGGTATTATCCGAGTTTCCTCCTCCCCCGCACGGGGTTTTGGGGGTAAACCACCCATCTCTCTCTTTAATCCATGTATTTCTATTTTCCACTGCAGGGACAATAGCAAAGATTGCCCATTAAAAGGGACAGGAACAACTCAAGATTAGCTTGCAAACACCACTCTTGGACTATGCCTTGTCATCCATCTTAGAAAATCCTCACAAGAAAAATATTGCCTCCTCCCCAGGAAGGGAGCAGGACACCTGACAGTGGTGTAAGCTCACTGTACAAGCAGAGAAACACGCTGGGAATCTGCTCACGCAAAAATTCTAGTGACTGTATGTAAGGCAGCAAGGAAGGGGGGAAAATAAGAGCTAAGCAAAAGTGAACAGAATAATAGGGCCAGCATATCAATGACTTCAACCCTAGTTACTTCTCTCTTGTAGTCAAAAAAACGTGTCTCCTATTGCAGCACTGACACCCTGAAGTGACCACAGTAATGCTCTACTGCTGTTCATAGCGATGGGTTGAAAGAACCACCTTTTTCTTTTATTTCACCCCACACCAAGTACACAATGTGATCATGCAGGCTATGAACTGGACAAAAATTCCAAGCCTCTATGAGCAACGGAAATTAATCCAGCAATCTGTTATCAAGAATCAGAGAAAAGTTTGTAACACAAAGCAGTTTTTTGGGGGGTTTGTTCCCCCTGCCCCCGATTATTAATCTCAGGCACTTGGGTCTAATTACGCTCTCAAACTCAGGCACCTCTCATTGATTTTACCAAGACCAACGTACACTTGAGTCCCATTAAGGATGTTCACCTTTCCAAAACTCCCATCAGATTACTGTCAACGGGAAAGTACTTCTCAGCTTCTTAGAAGAGAGTGACATCTTGTGGTTTCTTCTTTTGTCCATCATTGAAAAATAAGTATTAGCCACAAAAGCTTTGACTAAATTTTTCTTGTTTCTGGTACAACACTAAGATCTTACTCATTTGAGGAACATAATGTACTTGATTCACAGAAACCGATACAGCAGCTTACTTTGTCATCATCAAGGCTTGTGGAAGGACAATGAAAATTAGTGCTTGGAACAGCAACAAAAACATTCCAATCCATACAACACAACAAATTTTTGTTGGAATATAGTACTAATCTAGGAAAAACTGTTTGTAGAAAAACTGTTTGGTGCCAAGGTCATGTACAAGTGGGATCTTATTAGTTGAGTCAGTCTCCAGTGGTAGCACCACTACTAAAAGGATTTATAGGGAAAGTACTCTTTCCAACTGCAGTTCCAAAAAGCATTTCCACCTGGACTCCAGTAGATGTATGCAAGAGAGAAAGAAGATGATAGCATTAGGCAACTGCACTTCATGCTTAAAGTCCATCTGCATCACAGAAGGATCTCAGTAGACAGTGTCACATCATGGGTCACTTACACAGCACAACTATAGAAGTTTCGGTAATTTATTTTCTGATATAGCCTCCAACACAAAATACAATTTTAATTTATTTTTTTTTTTAAGACTACACACCTAAACTCATATATGAACCACTATTGACAAATTCCCCTTACCAAAAAAAAAACAACCCACCACAAAAAGACAAAATTATTATGCTAGTTTTGTCTCAAAAAAGCAATAGCATCTTTGAAAGGAACATTATACAAAATCTAGATGAAAAACCACAATGGAATAGTATTCATATATCTCAATAAATTGATAACAATACTTAAAATGCTATCACTACTGAAAAACAGTATTGTTTGAGAGCGGTTCTCATTGCGGTCTACAACGTCTTTGCATAATTTGGTAATAAGTCAATTCCTGTTGTTGAAAACCAGATACTTCTCAATTTTCAGGAAACATGAAATGGCTATTTTGCATCTGTAAGGACTAGGAGAGTATCAAGTGAAGTAACTAGTGTTTGCTTTCTGTTTCTGCTGGTTTTCCTACATGCCCATTTCGGCAATTCTCAGAATCAGATTTGGAATATGCGATTCTGCATCATTCCACTTATACCTATGCTCAGCCCAACTGCTAGGGAAGTCTGTGCACTTGCCTGATATCCTCTATAAATACTTCTGACTGGCAGCTGTCCTTCCATAATTCCATAGCTTTAATTCAAATCTACCTTCAGTCCTTCCCTTGGTAAGAAGCAGCTATGCTGCAAGGAACTAATGCAAAGAAAACACAAAATCGGTCAGGAAAAGCTTTCGATGGACTGAAAATAAACATGACTGAGGGTTGTCATCTGCTTCCTCATGTCTTTCCAACTCAGAGTGAACATCTCAAAAATTAGCCTGGAAAAAATGCAGTAGCTTAAAAATCAGGCTCCCATGAGGTAAAAACCACAAGAGATCCTTAGCATATGGGTCATTTTTACAGACATTAAGTAATGGTCATAGAATCACTTAAACATGAAGAACCAGCCCTTACGTAACTCCATGTCGAAGGAGCTGGTTTTACCTGCAGTGAGGCTAGTTCTACAGCTTGGTAAAATTAGCCCCTGCTCCTTCTTAGAAGCACTACCTTTTTTTCCCTCCCAAGCATAACACTTTTAGCTACACAGAACTAAAATTACAATTTTTGTTTAAATTTGAATACAAAAATTGTCTCACAAGTCCAGACTATAATACGCTAAGGGTAATAAGCAACAACAATACACTAAGGAGCTCCATTTTTCTTCTGTGCCACAGAACTAAACAATTCAAGGAGGCAGGGCTAGACATGTTCAAACACTCTTTCTTCTAGGGAGCATAACCAGCCTCCACGGAGAACATCCATCACTTCACAGTTTGACCTGCATGATTTGCACCAGCAGTATAAAAAAAAAGTGAACAACATGTCAAATTTTGGAAGTTCTCCTTGCTTGAATAACTTTGTGAGCAATATCTATGCTGTTTTGAAGTGAATGTATGTCAGAGAAGCCTGTAACTAATGTACAGCCACTACGCCTTTGTTCCCACAGAATTCAAAAGACAAAGCTCCTATTGACTGAGAAGAAACCCAATTATTATCCAAAAGTTTGTATTTATGATCTGTTTCAAAGGAGCTCCTCCCTTCTTTTCTCCTAGTCTCTTACCTTTTTAATAACTTCTGTTCTTTTTTATATTTTGCACAATGAGGGAAGGAATAATTACATGCCTCCCTGGTGACAACTGGTCCTTCTCCTCCTCCTCCTCCTCCTGCAAATGGAAACAGCAACTAATTCCCCTGCTAATATTTACTTGTGGTATGTGTCATTCTCCTCTCTGTCAGTTTATTCTCAATACAATGTTAGGGAATAAAAAGGATTATATTGTTCCTTTAGACATTTATTTATGAATATAACATTTTTAAACACTTTTTTTTTTTTTTACTTTGAGAAAGATCATTCCAGATCACTGAAGTGAGATACTGCAAAGCTTAGGTTAAAGTAGAACAACTGCTTTGGGGGAGAAAAATATGTCCACACAAATGACATTACTATTCAACTATTGTACTTCAGTCACATACATAGCTATTCTACACTGACTAGTCTCAAATATTCATGCGATCAAACTTTATTGGCATCAACAGTTATGGAAGGCGAATAGCAGAGTCGCATGCAGGAGCATTCATATAAGCAACATTTTAGAATCACATGTGGGAGAGTTCACATAAAGTCTACCATAGTTATCTTATAGAATAAAATCCACTAGGCTTAATTTGTTCCATTAACTTTGACGAGAGAGCATATCACAGTCTGTTTACTACTTTTACAGGAACAGGAAGAGATCACATTGTCCAGATGCAGTTCTTCAACTCTATAAATTATCATCAAGGTTTGCCATTTGCATTATTCAGAGCTGCACACATTCCGCTCCCGTCTCATTGACCAAGTCAGTCTTTGGACTGTAAAAAAATGACGAATAATAGATTTGCAAGGTTTTTTGCTTTACAATTCACTAGAACAAGAAATGGTTGTTGACATGTACACAATTTTATTTTAAGGACACGGCAATCACAATGACAGAAACAGAACCATTACTTTAATACTGTAAGCCTTCCTCTGGAAACTGACTTGCACACAGTGAGATCTGAAAGCATTTTAAACAATATCTTGGGGGAAAACACAGCAAACCTTAAATATATTAACTTCAAATATTATGTGCTTATCTCCTCTTTTTGGTAGCTGGTGGCAGTTAAAGCTCTTCGAAGTCATGGCCGCTTGTATTCATGGCTTCAGGGTGCATTACCCTTCCCATGAATAACACAGTACCTGTGGAAAAAGTGGGAAGGGAGGAAGGGAAGGAAAGATGTCAGAACCAAAAGGAAAAATTTGAGGTTATAAGATGACAAATACTGATAATAAGTTCTAGAGCACGTGGTGTGCAATTTTTATAGGGAAGTATGTCTCTGAGAACTTGGTAGCCATGAAAGGCAATGCATCAACAGCCCTAGAGAAGTGGACCTCTTTGTATTCAGAGCTGATACAGTACAAAGAACAGTGAAACCCTCTGCATTTCAGTGCCCCTCTGCTTACTGTGAAGGCCTGATTGAAAACCCACCAGAAATCAACACAAGGGTTCCCTTTCATTTCAGTGACGCAACGAAGGCCCAGGAAGTACTGCCACTGATGTCAAGTGGTTATGACACAGGACTGGTTTCTAGGCTGGGGAGCTCCAAAGGCGGCAGCTAACCTTAACTGAAGTGTGAACACCTAATCAGAGTAACCTTCATGATCACTTCTGACCCTCACACGCCTGAGCTGCTGGACAATGTTCCTCACAGAATTGAAAGTGAGCCCCAGAAGTTGCCCCACCAATTGGTTAGTGATTATTAGTAGGCAGATTCTTTGAGTTCACAGATTTACTCCACATTCGAGCATGCAACCCACAACAAGGAATTCTTTATATGAATACTGCTCCCCTACGCTATTAAATCACCATTTACATCTTTCCCACTTCATACATTTCTATCTAACCTGTTTAAACACAGTAATCAATTACGAGCACTTAGGGTATTCTTGAGAATAAGGGTAACCACCTCAGAATTTTTTCAAAAGGTTTCTATCCTTAGATTTCTAGATGAGTAATGAGCTTTAACTATAGTTGCTGGCAATTCCTCTTTCTACATGCAACATCAAGGCCGATGATAGACTCGTAAGTATTACTGCAATCTAAGTGGTTTAATAAACTGATACCTATGATGGGGATCTCAGATACAGAAAAAACCTGTCAAACAACCTACCAGAGTTTGCTTGTAGAACATGTAAGATACCACAACACACAGACCCATGTGATAGTTTGTTTTGTCACCCAGTCACATCCACATCAAGACAAGTTACAAATATGAAACCATGGAATTATTTAATCATTGCCCATTTTGCTAGCGATTGCTGTTCTCATCCCTTGCCTGCCACAGAACACTTCAAGAGCACAACAGAATTATTCATAGCTGTAATATCTGTCCATTATGCAAATAATTCAGTATCGGGAACGTATCTCGCTGGTCTACTACAGCCAAGCTCTTACGGAATACTGTGATTATGGATATTCAGAGCAGTAACACTGTGTTCTCTGAAGAAAAATGGTAAATTTTTCTTCCCCAGGGTTTTTAATCATGTAATTGTGAACATTTTTCAGGATTATGTCAGATTTTGGTGTCTTACTTGGAGAAACATTAAGGGGACATAGAAAAGGTCAGTCTTTCAATATTAGGTATTTAAAGACAAATTAAGGGAAATTCATAATACAAGGCCAGTTCACTGATGAAAATATGCAATTTTCTTTTGTACACTTGATGATGTACTGTGAAATATGTGGAAGAGACTGCACCATTCTCACCTGTTCTTCTGTTTCTGACCAAAAAGAAAAAGGGATGATCAACTATAACTTGAGGATACAGCACTGCCATTCTGCTAATGGCAATCATTCCTAAAGGAAGAAGAACATAGGCAACTCGTTAAATATCACTGCACATTCTCCTGATCTTCATGAGAGATACTTGTGAAGCTCATGAGCAGACACTGAAGTCCCACACTCTCCTACACTAACCATCACCAAGAAATAGCATGAGAAATCTAATTGGAAATTAGAGAGACCTACAGAGTAATTGCATGCCTATTTACACTTTAAGAATGATTAACAATGGAGAGTGGCACAATTTCCCAGGCTGAGGGAACAGCTTATAAATTTTAACTCCTCTTGAGGTTCTGGATCTTATGACTCCCGCCCACTTGTAGAAAGACAATGTATTACATTAGACAGCACTGCTGACCTGCTTTAAACAGCTCCAAGCCTGCAGTTGATAGTAAGAGGTAACCCTTAATAACTATGGAATATGCAACAACTAAATGGGCTGATCTTGCAGCTTTTAGCCTGAGTCTTTAAATAATGCAGAGGTTGAAAGTAAAATTAACTGGGAATCAGGCAGAATCTGGTTCTTTGTTATTTTTTATTTGGAGATGCATGGATTTCTCCAGGACATTATTATTATGTCCCAGTGTTTCATTTACTTGTACATTTTCACTGTACTGTTAATAGAGACTCATGCATAAGCCAGCAATCTCTGTCCATATTAATATTAGAATTCAACCCAGTTACTGATCTTCATAACCAAGGAAGTAATTCTTCCTTGCCTCAAAGACTGGTACAAGTAGCAGCAATTAGAAATCACCTAGTGATACCTATTGGCAACTAGTGTAACATGTTTTCAGGAAACGCATGCGATAACCAAGTAAACCAAACACCTGGCCCCCTAGCATTAATAGGGGCCAGCTATGTTTTTGCACTTAGCACTTCCCATCTTGCATCTCTGTATACGAGCTTATTAAAATGCAGTTTCAACAACTCAATTCCTTCTAACTATTCGGGATCAAATGCCTCTGACCACCTCAATTAGCAGATCAAAAATTACGAATGCTTAAGTTCCATAAAGAAAATACAAATTGCAGTCTGTACCCTCCCAACAATCAGAAGCAAAATAAGGAAGAGGAGGTTTTCCACAGGATGCTCACAATTCTTTGTGAAACACACAGTGTTAAAAAGAAAAAATGCTCACACTTTTCATTTCCAGAATTCTCTTCCGAAAAGCAGTACACTTGTTATGCTGTGTCAGTACACTTGCTATGCTGTGTCTTCATGCTACATGCTATTTAGCTTTCCTGGCTGTACAGCAAGTCAGTTTTAAAAAATTAATTAACACAGAATAACCAGACATTTTACTTAGTTCTACTTTTCAGTCAGGTACCTGAGGCGGCAGCAGCTTCTGATCCTTCCTCATTAACTTCTAGAAACGCCTTGTGAAATGCCTTTGCAAGGTAAAGTTCTTTGTTATCTGGAGAAGAAAAGGAAACGTACTTCAAGTGGCTCAATAGTAAGATCGAAGCATTTAAAAAACAACAAAAAAACCC
>VZTL01019096.1:0-26434 GCA_013400535.1 Scopus umbretta | reverse complement strand
AAAAAAAAAAAACCAAACAAAAAACACAACACTAAAAGATGCAGGGAAATTGCTAAGATACTAGCTAAATCATGAGAATGTTCTGATTTTCATTTCTTTATTCTTCTTTATAGTTGTGTACATAACTTGTAAATTCAATCATGCCATTTGCACGCACAAACCAGATACTGTGCCCCTAATTGTCAAATGTGACAGTGGCCACTTTGATGTTATTGTTAAAGTCATTGTGCTTAAAATGCTTAATCTGCAAACCAATTTAGTAGTAGCATTTCTTTAAAGCTATAAATTTTTGTAACGTTTAGAAGCTGGGAACAGGGATTTAGGTTTCTGTCTTTTGCCTTTTTTTAAGGCTTTGGTTAGCTTTCAGTTACGGCAAACCACAGCTGTACATCTCACCAAAACAAGAGCAAGTACTCATTNCCAAAACAAGAGCAAGTACTCATTGCCATGTGATATTGAGGCCAAATGCAAAATAATGAAAAGCTCTGCAAGAAATATCTGGAGAGTCTAATTCTCTGATTTTTGTGTAGCACACTGATCTACAACTTAGAAAAAAATTGGTGTAATTTAAATGTAAATAGCATACATTGTGTGCCTGGACAATTTTTTTTAGCACAGCTAATCTTTCCTCTTCTATCTAGCAGAGTTAGATGTAACACTGTATCTGTTTACAATGGCTTTTCTTTTCAGACACAAAGTGTACCAAAAATAAGATAAAGGAAGTAATCATTGTAAGTTAATGTGCATGAAATGTGGATATTTAATTACAAAATAACTAAATTTTGTTCTTTATTAAAACTGGAAAGCCATTCTGAAGAGGAATTTGCTATTCCTTTTGAGCAGTAACATTGCTCCACCTTTTCTTTTTCACCGTTGTGTACACCACAGCATAGGCGATACCTGGTGTTCTTGCCAGGAGTCCAAGAGAGCAGGCAGCACAGGTTGTATGTGCCACATCCCACTAACCCCAACTGGCATATTTTGACCCATTCCCGGACAGGGCAAGTAAAAACAGTCCTAAAACTTCGAAACTGACGTGCTTTATATGGAAAGTCAAACAAGCCCTCACCATAGATTCTATAAAGAGGACAAAACAGTCAAAATGTCAAATAAATAGTCAAAATGAGACTCGAGGAATAAAAGTTTGTTCTTAGCAAATGCAGTGTTAAAGATATTCCCTCTAATAGTCTGTGCCTTTACACGCAAAAACTGGTGCCTGTATTTACCAGGTAATAACTTCTGTAGATAGGTTGTGTTGTCAAACAAGTTTAAGCAGTCAAACCTCACCATTTCACATTTGAATTAAAAAATAAGCACAACATCTAGTTGTGACTAAATCCAATACGTATAACAGAGTTTCTGAGAAAAGTGAAACTGCATGTAGAAGAGATTTTTTCTTAATGTAGTTGTAATGAAATTAAGTTAAAAAACCAAAACATAAATAAAATGAAAAAAAGTCTGCTGACTTCTGAAAATGTCCTCATCAGAGTGGGGCATATAATGGTTATATGAGCCTTAGTTTAATTGGTATAAATGGACACTTGGAACATAGCCAGTAGCATCCCTGCTTATGCTTCTTCTCTTCCTCCCTCATAATTATTCAGTGAAGAAATATAATGAAACTAAAAAATATTTCTAGATCATGCAGAAACTTCAGTATATGGCTATGTGATGTCAGAACAATCATATGTACATACTTCAAAGAAAGGATTTCTTTCTGCAAAAACCAGATTAAATTCAATGCATGTTTAGCATTTATTTCATATTTTATATCCTAAAAGTGAGGATGACTGAACCAGTTTGTCACATCTGGTAAAAGATGTTTATGAAACCTTTCTGAGTAAGTAAAATGGAAATAAAAATGCAAGCTTTCATCCTCTGTAACTGTGGGATGCTACTATGGAGCCATAAACACTGCTGTACTGTATACTGTCAATTATGCATTATGAAATATCTCTCTTTCTCTCTAAATAACCTATACCTGAGAACACATTCTCCTTTATGAATTTCTTTATGCAGACCTGTAGCAAAAGATAGCAATAATGTCTATAAACATGTTGCTTGATTAAATATTTACCATTGAAATCAAATACTCTGCCAGTTCATAATGATCAAACAATGCTGTCCTGTGGGGAAAAATGCAAAAATACAGTAACATTAGAAAGGACAATGAAGTTTCAAGCCAAAGGGTAGCATTTTTCTCCATTTGCTGTGTTTCCTAATATTTTCAAATAAATGCATTTTAAAATAGACAGATATCTTTATTACATAATTCATTTTATGTTGTTCATTCATTGTTTCCATTTTTGTCATGAAGTTTTGTTTTTAAACTAAGTTCAGTTCAATTAATACACTGAAAACTCACTGCAGGAAACAAAGACCTCATTGATAGGTTAACAGGCATTTTACTACTGATTTTTAACAGAACCACTCATTTCATATGTCAGACCTTTCACTGTGCCACACAAGGTCAATATAGAATTCCATAAACTTCAGACTCAATTTGTTCCACGCAGACCTAGAGCCTCAAATTCATTTTATTGATCTGATCTTCAAAAATAAGTTGCTATTTATTCTGTGTAATAATGTTAGAGTGGGGTTAAAATGGCAATGACTTAGCTAAACATGTTTTCTGTGGCAGGTAAGTCATATGGAAAGATATACCGATATAAATCGTCATAACATCTATTTAATAAAAATATATTAAAGCTGTCTAGACACATGAAAAATTCTCAGGTTTCATTCTATAACAAGGCACTGAAATATATATTGTAGGAAAGAAATGGTCAAAGCAGGAAGTATAGCACAGTTAATACACACTTCCAAACATTTTAAGAAGTCAGGCCCCTATTAAATATTTTGACTTAATGAGCAAGACAGAAGGACAGTTCCAAGGTTGTACTGTATCTCAAAGATAACAGTTCCCTTAGCAGTTTAGGAGGTAATAACACAGGCTGTACGATAGCTAGAACAGATTACTCAAAAGGCGTATTTAAAAAAACATGTCATGGTTCCAAATAAGTAAAGAAACCTCCATTATCTACATCAGACCCCTCCAGCCAGGCATAAATACTCAAAATAAACTCAAAGGCACCTGAAGAGAGAGCAAAGACATTTTATAAAATATTTAGATGGAAAAAGGACAGTAGGAATGTGAATGGATCAAGTCCTGCCTATGCTTCACTGTTCCTTCACTTCTCAACAAGTTAATGTTCTATTCAGTTTATTTATATTCTGAGAGATTTGAGTGATTTTCTACCTTTCTGATGATTCTCAGTAATATATTTTTTCCTATTATATAGGAATATATAATTGTTTCACAGACAGAGGGAGTAAAAGATCGTCATTCTTTTCCCAAGCTTTTTCCAAGGACAATCATTTTCATGGATATGACAGCCAGTTATCTATTAAGCAGTACGTTGTGCCCGCACAATTTTCTTTGGCGTTCTGTCATCACTTCGTCTTCAATAGTGTTCTATCGCGGTAGCGTTTCCAAGTGTACCCAAACCTTATCTTAACTTTACAACACACGCCCCTTTTAATTTCTTCAATTATCTTTGAATCATTCCACTTCATGCTATGTCCAAACAGTTCATCTCTGCTGTCTCTGACTTTCTACCAATTCTTTCATATTGTAAAACTCCTTGCAGAATAACACTGTAAAATTATTACACTTACATGTGAGACATATCTTTCTTGCAACAATGTATAGATGGGGAAGTATACTATCTCCCATAGAGTTGGTAGCCAGCACATTTAACTAAGAATCTTTCTGCTACAGAAGACTGAGCAAACTTCTCCACAGTCTAGTGCTCTGGTTTCAAATGGACTGTGAAAGACTAGAAGCCTAGAGGATTATTACATACACAAATGCCAGCCGCAACTTTGTAGTTATATGGCAACGTACCAGTATCTACTTGTAGCTGATCAGCTATAGGATAATTTTTAGGGAAAAAAAGAAAATACTTTTTTTAAACTGTTTATATTATTTTTCATTCATTTCTGAAGAACATAACCCCATCAGATGAGGGCATTTGTTCCACAGCCTCAGAAGCTGTTAACCATTCCATAAACTTGTTCACCTACTACTGTACTGGAGTAAATTTTCAGTACAAACTGTTACTGACCATTCCTTGACATGGTTCCAAGGTAACTGGAACTGTTTTGATTTTTGTATCCGCACCAAAATCTTTAACATTCTGACCAAATTACTGACTCTTTCATATTGTACTAAAACCATCCTCCATCCCATAGAGAAGTTCCAACCCACATGGAAGGGTGTTCCAAAGTATACTATATAAAGTATAACTGGATGCTAAGAATAACTAAGAATATCATGGCTCACATTTTATAGTGAATTCTGGCAGAGCAGCCTCCTACCTGTGAAGCAGTGTTTCCTTATTCCCATCTACAGCATCAATAATGGATTCCTCACCAGCATAGGATGACATCATTAATTTCACAATCTCAGTTGCTCCTTGAGTGGCAGCAAAATGAAGCGCTGTGCATTTTTCATTCTGTAAATGGGAAAATTAAAAAATACATTTAAATATTTAAACCCCGACAACCTAACCTCCAACCTATTAAACACACTAGTGATCTAGCCCAGGACTTATAATTCCTAAATTTCTATGCAAGCAATGAAACTGTAGTCTTTATCTAAAGTAGTGGAACTCTAAGGAGATCTTAAAGACCAGGAAAGACTAATGAGATAGTTTTAAAGGACCAGTACAAAGTTTCTTATTATTCTATGCCAAGTCCCTAAGATATGAGATACTTACACTCAACAATCTTTTGTAGTTGAATTAATAAACAGACACACACAGCACCCTTTAATACAATGTTAAAATGTTTTTGACTTCCTTAAGTGGAATCTTAGATGTTGTTCTTAAATCAAATTTTCTGCAGGTTAAAAATAACTTGGTCTAATACATTATTCAACTATTATAAGCTAGACAGTCATAAAATTATAAGCAATAAATGCATGATGAGTCCAAGATTTGCCAAAAGAGGATTTCATTTAGCTAGATGGGACAAACTAGCTTTCACACATGCCTCAGGGTTTTGATTTTCTCCTTTTTAGAACAGGAACATTCCAGTGAATGCACTGGAATGGGCTCTTCTACAATGACATCAGCATTCTCAAAACAGTCTTACCCATCGCAAAATCAGCAGCATAAATCATCTCATTCAAAAACTGGGTGTTCAAAGAATCAAACCAATAAAAGAAGGCTAAACCATGTTTATCTTTGCTCTCATGAGTTGATTTGAGCCTTGCAAACAATTTAATTAATGATAGATATCTTCAGAAATGATTATTCATCATGAAGCTGGGCACAGGCCCTTAAACCAACAGTGTCACGGTAGCAGCAGTAGTATCACAAATTTGTGCTTGCTTACAAAGAAGATACTGTAAAGGCCAGGGCAAGGCTGAGGATAAAGAAGAATGATGTGAAAGGGTCAGATCTAAAATCCCATTTTTGAGAACGATGACAGCAGGTGCATAGTACACAGTTTGTTTAGAAGGCACTCCAGAGTGCTCTCCCAGACTCCATCTGTTTATGACTCAAGGACATCCTGAGCCAGAGGGGAGGGATGTCATTGTATTCAGTAGTTGATGACTGATTTTTCTTCTATGGATCTGCCCAAATGGATTTTGAATCCATGCAAACTTTTCATAGCGACAACATCCTACGTAACTTGCGTGAAGAAGCACACATTTTGCCTGATTTGAACTAGAGACTTGTTTTCATTTGCTGCTCCCTAGGTTTCACATTGGAAAAGACAATGAGCAATTATTATCTACTCATCTTTTTTTCATGCTGCTTAGACATTTAGAGATATCTAGGTTTTATCAAAATTATATTTCACTCCATTTGAAGTTTTACCTGTTTTAGATCAATTTGGGCTCCAAATTCAATGCACATTTTAATCATTTCAAGGTCCCCACTTTGAACTGCCAAATGAAGTGGACTGCACTTTCCATTATTGGTAAAATTGATGTGGGTTTTAGCAGAGTGACCCAATTCTTCACCTGAGAAATGAAAATAAATGGAAATTTTTTAAGCGAGAAAGAAAACAGAAGCTATCAAGGCTTTCAGAACAAGTACATTAACTGTGGAATAATATTATCCCCCTCAAAATACAAACCTTGCGCATCTATCATTAAACAACAGATGGGCACACACATTTAGGAAAGCAGTTAAGCTGCTGCTGCAGTCCTACAAAAGCTACTAGCATGAATCGCCCATAGGAATAATTGTATTAGCTTCTTGTAAGTTCAGTCACAGTTTTAAGTGCTTGTTTGCACAGCTCTTTGAGGATTAAAGCAGTAAATTGGTAACACGATTATAAATAATAAATCTTACTGACTACTTGGGAGCAACGTATTTACCTTTTTTTAAAAGAATTTCCATACATGTTTTTGCACCCGAAAATGCAGCTGCATGGATAGGCATACATCCGGTTTTGTTTGGCTTACATATTTTCCCTCCATTTTCAATCTGAAAAATAATGCCTAGATATAGCTTAATGACATACAGAAAATTCTGCCTAATGAACATAATTATTACAGGTATATTCTCCTGGGTAGCTGTCCTCATTTTTAATGTGGTGTATGCACTGTGAAGTTTATAGGCAAACACCTTTTGCATGTTATATCCATGCATCTATACATATATGTGCTTAATTTTGTGTTCTGAGGACCCTCAAAATTAGTTTTTTTCTGTTTGCCACTCAGATGTATTTATATGTGCTCTTAAAAGATTAAAGTTTGTTAGTAACCTATGCCAGCTAACGTGAATATTAGGTACATGATTAACCTTCCTCCACTGAACAAAGACAGAACACACAAACAGAATAACACTGCATCAAGATAAACAGAATCACATCAAAGATAAACAATTACACCTACCAGGATTGTCAGTGCTTCAGGATTATCCTTGTAACATGCTACAATTATAGGTGTGTTCCCTGCTTCACCTTCCAAATTAACATCTGTACTGCTATGCTGGACTAAAATCTAAATGTTTAAGAAAACATTCAGTCAACCATAAGCCAAATACAACAACAAAGGCCTATTCCATTACTTCTGTTGTTCATCACCCATAGCGCTGTTGCAACTTATTCTTTTTGCATGCCAACAGCCCACAATGCATAGGCAGAGGAGGGACAAAATGAGGGAGAATGTAAAAATATGCAGGTGAAAAATGCAGGTGAGAACAGACAAAGAAAAGTAAAACTCTTTACAGCAGACAGCTGGGCAACTAGGATAAACACTGCACAAAGCTGCAGAGTATCTTAGAGTCTTATTCAACAATTGCTCCAGTACTGGGAGAAAATCTTTTCTGTAGCAGATTGCAGATAGGGATTTTCAACTGAAGCTTGTTATAATGTCTTGTAATATTCTGTATTCCCTGGAAAGTTGCAGTGCTGTAGATGCTGCTTGATTAGGCATCTATAGATCAAGGGAGAGGGGACTTGATGAAAAGAGGGACCCTTCCAGTCCTCAATTCCTGCTTTGGTCCCTATGTTAACAGCTAACACTGAGCTATCAGTATCACCAAGTACCTCTGTGACTGCTTCCAGCATTTTTTGAGAGCAAAGGATCTGGAAATGATAATGACCATACAGCACTGCATATTTATTCCTCTATGTACATACTTACTGAACTGTCTTTCAGTAACTCCAACAAATTTTTCTGTACTGGAGGAACTGGCACAAACATTTCTATATGCTACACATCCTGCTCACTAAACAAAGCATATGAGGAGATACAGCATATATAAATAAGGTCCTGGTGTTCTGCATGCAGTGGCTGTTGGGCTACTTATCAAGTCTGTGTATTTATGTGGACTTTAGACTTACCTTAACAATTTCATTATGCAGGGACTGCACAGCCATATGCAAAGGTGCCATCATATTGGAGTTGAGAATGTTTGGATTGGCTCCTCTGCTGAGAAGCAAACTAACACTTTCAACCTGGTTTTTCTTTGTGGCCCAGTGCAGTGGGGTATTTCCAGAAGAATCCATCACATTTAATACTAGGTCAAAGGAGAGAAAACAAAACAAAACCAAAACCAAAGCAAAACCATCAAATGTTCTGATCACACTGAAAAAAAAAGTGTCTTCCATGGAAGTTTAGGTCTGTGCTACTGCATTTCTTTGAAGAGAAAAAGAGAAAAATTGCCTGTCACTCAGTGCATTGTGTTAAATCAATTAAATATTGTGTTGGATACACCATATTGGTTAGAGAGATGGGAGGGGTGAAACACCTGCATATTTCTTGCTGATTATTATATACCTTTTTTTCTCCCCCCTCCAAAATTTACTTGATTTCCCTCTTTCCATGTCTCTTTCCTATCTTATTTGACTTTGTAGCTATTGCTTTAGAGGCTGCACAGAATGAGTGTGAATAACTAAAATAAGATGTAATAAATAAGTGCTGGCAAATTGTAAGAAGATTGAAGACCTAACACTGATTCATCTAAGATGGAAGTCAATCAATTCACGCCAGTTATAAAACTGGTCTGTTCTACACACATATTTTGAGCTTCAAAATTGCGAATAAACTTCAACAAAGATTCTAAAAAATTAAAACAAACATTATTTACTGAAAAGAAAAAGAATGTATTTCAGCCAGAATAATGTAACATTAGATTGGCCATCATTAGGAAAAAAAAAAAAAGAGCTTTCCACAGACTATCAGTGGAATCCTATGTAGTTCACAATGCTTATTAATAACTACTAAACAACACCTTTTACACAGAGTGTTCTTCCATCATTCAAGGCCCCACGTTCTCCTATTCACCACTTCTTCCCTAAATTTCTTTAGATGGCCCATCTCATCAAATGTTTTGTCTTCCCCTCTATTAATTAAACAAGTTGTGATGACAACTTGAATGACAAGTATAAGAATCCAAATTAATTCTCCTTTACATTTCCAGTATTATAAGTAACAAAAGACATATATCATAAATAAGGAAGATAAAGTCAAGCCTACTGTACTTCACTGCATTTTTCTTTTTCGTATCTGAAGACTGTAAATCTGAGTCCCAAACAAGATAAGATACATTGGTTCACTGCATTAGTGATAAAACAGTCCTAACATAACAAGAATAACCCAAACCACACTCGAGACACTGCAAACCGTGGCAGACACTTTCAACTATATTTAGATCTATAACTGTAGATAACACATACCAGTTCTGCTTCAGTTGGGTAACAAACACTTTGATTATTGAACTTTTTTATTCTGTTAAATAAAATAGTCTATGAAATGTGTGTTACCTTCAGAGGAAGAATCGTCTATGATCAACTGCATTAATTCTATTTGACCTCCTTCTGCAGCATGATGCAGTGGGGTGGCATTCAATTCATCCACTTTGGTAAGCCCAGAACGATTCTTCTTAATGAAGCTGCGTAGCCTACAGGCACTTCCATCTGAAATCACCTATTTTGGACACAAACTTTCTCATTTTTCTAATAGGCAAGATGTTAGCAATGCTATAATGTGCTACTGTGAGCATGTTACCACTCAGTAATTCTCTCCCAACTGTTCAGTTTCACACAGAAGGACACAAAACCTGACCAGACTGAGTCAACAATGAAACTCGGGTTGATTTGATTGATTGCAAAATCAGACCCAAATGAGAAACAGTGCAAAATTAACAAAAATGGAAGTTATCTTGAATACATTATTTCATCTTCTGTAGTGAGCTCAAGATCCTCCCTCTACCATGGAAAATCTCAAACAAACAAATTCATCACTTCCTGTTTTATACTCCCTCCAGCTGTGGCCATGTCAAATGAATTCAACAGAGAGGAAAAATTAATAATCTTGATAAATTCCTTTTCTAGATCTTTCTACAGAGACAGATATTATGTCCTGGGCTTTCAAATTCAGCTGTTGGGTTTCTGTGATGTTCTTTATGTCAGAGCAACCAATAAATTATTTAATTTCAGCAGCATCCTCAGAGCATCCCATGGGCTACTACCTCAGCCTGAAACAACCCAGCATCTTTACAGCATAATACAATAAAACTCCCACCAACAGCTCAGTCCTCTGACACCTTGCTACCTCCCTGGCGCTGTGCTTTGCAACCAAAGCCCGGTATGGAAATCCTGCTGATTCCTACTTTCTGATGTTCTCCAAATATTTTTGTCAGAGTGTTTCAAAACCCATACTTGTATATGAAGAAAAATGATAGGAAAAAAATGTTTGCAGTAGAATGGACAGAAATTTAAAAACAAGTTATTAAAAATCAAAAGGGAATAAAAAAGAAAAACAATTCAATGAAATTGGGAGGGGAAAAAAACTGAAAAACACATATCAAAAGTAATGCAAAGCTTCCCAAAGATGTGTGAGCAAGCAAAGGATAAAAAAGGATATCCCCTAAAAGCACTGGTCCCTCCTCAGCTGCAAAAGAAAAGGAATATTTTGCTCTCGGGGATCCCCTGTGCCACAAAGATTCAACAATTTTTGCTGTCATTAAGCAAATATACATTACGGGGCAGTCCATTCATACACTTAAGCACGTGTTTAACTTCCTTCAGCTTAATAGTCCCATTGACCTCAGTGAGGTTACTCATGTGAATAGTGTTACAAATGTGTTTAAAGATTTAGAAGACTGCAGCCAAATACAGGGGTAGCATCTGCTTCAAAAGTGCAGTTAGAAAAAGCTAACAGAAAGCAGGTGATACCGTTGTGGAAAGGGTACATAAGATGACTCAACTGTCCTAAAAATAAGAGGCCAATTACATACACAAGTATCTATAGATCTTATACTCATGAAAAAGTTGTACGAGAAAACCTTATTGTAGAGCCCAGTATTTTCTATTCCTTCCAATATTCTAACTTAATTTTAATTGTAATGAATTTCAAATCTTTCTATTGATTCAGAGCACATTTTGCCACTCTTTACAATGGATTTTTTTTGTCAACGTAAAACAAAATGTGGCTGAAACGTGGCACGATGATAACGTCTGTCAACAAAAATAAGATTTTTCAGCCAACGCTGCAGTGTTTCATCAACAAAACAGGAAACGAAGAAATCAGTTAGGTGTTCTCAGTACTTTGGTTGGTTCAAAACAGCAAAGCAAGCTATTTTAAACAAAAACAGCTCCTTTGCACTTCCCATGAACAGCTAGCTCTGTAGTGGCAACGACCCACCAGAGTGACAAGCTGTGCTACGTTGAAGAGGTGTTGCCCAGGACTACAGCTAGCACACAGAAAACAAGCCTGGAAACAATCTCAAGAGGTCTTTAAACGCATCCACATACTTTGTCAAATTTTTTCAGCCTGCTTTTAAAAATCTCCAAAGTTACCCAAGTCATTCATCCCGTAAGCAACGTCCTCTTCTCCTGAATTATTCTTACCATTAAAAAAGGCTTCCCTAATGTTTGGTCTAGGTCTCCCTAGCAGCAATATAAATACATCTCTTCTTGACCTCCTCTCTATGGAAAAGGGAAGAGGTTATCTCCCTCCTGACAGCAATTTTGCATTTGTAGGTCGTTCCGCTGGTTCCCTTTCCCTTTGTAACAGTTCCGGTGCTTCTGCACTTTCCTTCTGGGACGTTTTTGCTAGATGGCCTACTCATTCCCATCATGACCTCTGGACCTCCCTCTAAGAGGGGGGCTCATTCTAGGGAGCTGTCACCAGGAGGGATGCAAGCCCCGCATCCTCCTTCGCCTGCTCCCATCCCATGTTCCCGCTCGCCCTGGTCCAGACTTGGCCACACAACGCCACAGTCTCCTGTGCCTTCACGCCCCATGGCCAGGGTGGCTCCCAGCCTGTCTCCCACCCCTCACAGCTCTTCCCTCACGGCTCTGCTGACGAGGGAGGGGAAAGGGCCTCCTGGAGGAAAAAAAATCTCTGGGACATAACCAACGCTACGCCCGCACAGCTGCCTCCAGAGCACCCACCTCTCCCTCACCCACCTCCCCTCCTTGCCCCAACGCCCTCACACGAACCCCAGTCTTGGGCACCATCTTGCCCCACGCCACCTCGGTGCCTCAGGCAGCTCGGCTGCCCGCTCACACTCACAGCCACCACCCAGCCCTCGGCTCCGGCCGCTCCCCCACGCACCTTGAAGACATCCTGCGAGGCGACGGAGGCGGCATCCGCCTCGCAGACGACGCCCTGGTAGGAACTGGAGACGGCCGCCTTCTCCCGCGACTGGCAGAGCCGCAGCAGAGAGCGCTTCATGGCGCCCGCCCGCCCGGCTCCNCCCCGGCCGGAAGGCAGGTCGCGGCCGGTCCCCTCAGGGGCGCGAAAGCCCGGTCCCCTCAGGGGCCACCGCCTACACGAGTGCTGGGCGGGCGCTTGGCGGGTCGGCGGCTGTCCCCGCAGCCGGCTGGGGAGCTGCGGCGGGCGGAGGCGCCGCTGACAGCGTTAATTGCGGGAGAGAGGGCTAAGCGATCCCCGTTGGGCTTTGGGTGTTTTGGTTTGGGGTGTTGGGTTTTTTGTTTGTTTTGGGTTTTGTTTTTTTTTTTTATATAAATTTCATTCCCTGGTTGAGCGTCTGACGGGGACAGAGGTCCCTGGGGACGTGCGCATCTGTGCACGAAAGAACTGCCGCGCGGAGAGCGTGCTGTGCAAAAGTGAAAATCAATCAAGGCAATGCAAAACGGGAGCGGCCGCGTCAGGCTCTCCGGTGCGCCCGTGGGGCAACCTGTGAGGAGAAAACCTGTTCCCCCCCCCCCGGGGCGGGGTGCCCTTGGGTGGTCGGGCAGCGGCGGTGGCGACGGGGCTGGCCTACACCGGCCTCCCGGCTTTAAAATAGCGAGTTGAGTTTTCTACCATTAACTTCTCAGCATCTACTTTGCGGTCGCAAAGATTTCTTGTAGAACTCGTTTCGCCGGTGGATTTGGAGCAGCGTGGGAAAGCTGTAGGGAGAGTATAGGAAGAAGCAGCACAAAGTGTTTGAAAGGGTTGAATTACTAAAGCGGCTTAGTAACTGAGTCGTTGTTTAACAGAAACAGTTGTAACTCCGAGAACTAACAGTTTACTTAATGTGATAAGAACAGTCCTACCAAAGGTCAGGTAGCGGCCGGGGCAGACGCTTAGGAAAAGCAGTAGGAAGCATATGGGATGACTTTTGCCTGTTTGTTCATGGTTTATGGCAATCAGCAGCCTAAGGACTTCCAGAACCAGTTGTCACATCCAATCCAGCCTGTTTAATAGCCCACACCTGGCAATTCTCCATTCCTTCCCTCATACCCTTTCTGAACCCTTTTTATGCTGTCCGTGCCACAACATTCTGTGGAACTAAGTGCCGTAATTTCATTATGTGTTTGTGAAAAATGCTTTATCTTACCACAAGCTTCACTTGATGCTCCCTAGTGTTTTTATTTTGAGAAATGGAGAGTTGTTCCCCATTTTTCTAACCCTGTTAGTTCTCATAATTTCACCAAGTTCTTCCAGCTCTTTGCTCGCTGATAGGGCTTGGTTCATATGGTTTTCCTTCTTAGGGATGCCATTTTGTACCTCTGAACATCCTCATCCTGCTACTCTGCATCTTTTCCATGTTCCTTTTGAAATGGGATGGCAAGACCTACATGCTGAAGTCACAGTATATTAGTGCGGTAGTACTACTTGTTTGTTCAATTTTTTCTTCATTCCTCTCCTAAATGCTTATAAAGGTATTTGCTTTTTGTGAATGCCACTGAGCTAAGTTTCCTGAGAATTTTTGCTGCTCCACCACAATCCCTTTTCTGAGTGGTAAAAGTATAAGTAAATAGCACTCATGTGCTATACTCACTCGTATGAGGGTAGTTAGGGTTGTGGTTCCTCTGTGTACCTACCTAGCATTTATCAGCATTGAATTTCATCTGACATTTCGTTACTATATCACCAAATCTTTTGGGATCTCCCAAAATCATCTGCATTTTTGGTCATTCTGAAAAATTCAACAGTGCCTTTCAGATCACCAGAATATCTTTGCACCATTGATCCCAAGACTGACTTTAAGGGGTCCTAAGGAACCTCCCTGTTTTGCGAGGATGTATTCCTATTCCATTTTTTTTAACCCTTAACCAGATTCAAGAAATCCTGCCTGCCTGTCCTATGGCAGTTTAGTTTCGTTAAGAAAACTTGTTGAAGAATTTTCCCAAATCCACTTATCACTGGCATAATTTGTTGTTTTGATCCTAGAGCCTGTAACTCCAGAATCGTTTATAGTAAGTTGCTTAAGTTATACAAATTTAACTAAGTATTTTTAAGATCGTAAGACTAACTGTGTGGTTTTAATTGCTTGTGGTGTAAAGCTTGGATCCTATTAATTATCATGCGTCACTAAAAAATGGTAAAAAGAAGGTTCTTCAGCCCACATTCTGCTGTAGCCATAGGTATTGCACACATTCAACAGCAGTGCATTAAGGTACATTTTTATTGTTATGTCCTTATTAATTGTGACCAAAAGAAACAGGGTCGTTTATGCTACAGCAAGAAAGCTATACTCAAGAAAGCTAGCCATTAGTGCCTGCGGAGATTCTAATTATGTGACTTGGGATTAAGTCACTGAAGGAGCCCTCTGTATTTCTAAACCCTTTTCCTGGCAATTCCATTAGGAGCAGCCCCAGTTGGTGAGATGGTTCACCTTCCCTATGAATTCCCTGTCTGGCCTTGATTTTTCTGTTGCCCATAGTCCTCTTCATGGGAAGTTAAACTCAGCAAATAACAGCCTAGATATTGTATGAAGAAAATAAATGCTATTTTCTGCAAGGTTCTTTATCTGGAAATAGCAGTGTCACTGAAAGATTGGTAAGCATTAGTAAATCTATCAATCAGCCATATTTTCTTAAAATCCCCTAAACTGCAGTCAGAGCAATGCTGTGAAACAATAGAAGTCATGATCCTTGAACAGCCATAGTTTAACTTACTTTCTTGTATCTGATAATACTGCCCCCTTCTTTTAAAATTTCTGTTAGTTTTCAGTCTTCTAGTAAATGTTCAGCACATGAAAAATAATACAAAAGTTTTCCATTCCCAGGAGGAATCAAATGGAATTTTAGATGAGCTGACCACAGCTTTTATTTCTGCATGATTTGACATAAGGAACTAATTCACATAAGTAGTCAGAGAATAACCTTTCTTACAGCTGTTTTTTTCCCAAGAGTGGATTAAAATACATTTATACCATTTTATTTCCAACATGATCTTGCTAATGGTAGAATAGTGGATCCATTAGTACAAGCAAAATCCACTAAAGGTAATCATAGAGCAGCATTTCATTAAAAATATGGTTGTTTAATAATTAAATTGTATATACAATAAATATGCACCTTTCCAGTCCTGTAGCCTTAGTAATACAGTATGGCAATTTTGTTAATTTTGCAGGCCTAGGAACCATAAATTCAGGCAAATATCAGTAATGAAAAGGAGGTACTGTACGTTTTTTTGCTTTGGAAGTTTGGAAGGTCAGCTTAATTCAGTAAGCCAAATGAATCTATGATGCTACTTTAGATATTGCTTACAGTCATCCAGAAATTAATCTGAGCTACTGCCTAAACAAGCAAGAATGCATGGTATCCTACAAGTTTTCTGAAACATGCTTGTACTTACCATGGAGAAAAATCCTACTGTCTTTTTAAACCAGCAAGGTGACTTTAACTCATATTTTACACTTATGTCTAGTGGATTTTTCATTGCATTTTTTCTTCTTGAGATTTTGCTGTAATAAGGAACATGCTGCTATGCTCAGCAGAAGGATATAAGTTATTGACAGGTTTTTTGTTTATTAAAAGCCTCATTTAAAAAAAAAAAAAAAAGAGGACTTAGAAAACAATAATTCAGTAGACGTGGCACTTCGGGACATTCTTTAGTAGGCATGGTGGTGTTGGGTTGACAGTTGGACTAGATGATCTTAGAGGTCTTTTCCAACCTTAATGATTCTATTCTATTCTATTCTATTCTATTCATCTTAGAGATTTTGAGTCCTAGTGTTAATGCTTTTGACAAGAAGAAATTTAAATAGAGGTCATAGAATATAATCTAGGCTTTGAAAGTAAGTACAAATTGATTTTATGGTTAATATCAATTGTAATAAGTAAGGGAGGTGACACTCCATGAGAACATTCTTGGTAAGGATACTTCCCAAGGTGTCCAGTACAGCCCAGGAATTAATTGCAGGAGCTATTGGCTTCAAGGTAACTCCTAAACAAAAGCTTTCAAGTATATAAGCTGGAGCTAGAAAAGGTTTAAGTGTATGGTAGCAAAAGTGAATGCAACCCCTGTCCCTGTGAGAGTTGGATGCTTCAGAGTGGAGTGCGTACAGGTGAGAGGTGACTTAAGTACCCATTTCAGACACCAATCCTCCTGTGAAGCTGGGAGCTAAACCGTCTTTTGCAAACTATCTTTTAAACAAGTGGAGGGCCTCTTGCATACCAGGCATCATACACCTCCCTCAAACTAAAGAGGTTAAAACATGCTCTGTCTACTTCTTGATAAAAGCAATAACGGCCACCAAATGGTAGCTTGCTTTCTGATAGTGATGCTCTTTCTCTTTTTCCTGTTGAAGCCATGCCAACATACAGCTGGAGACTGTAGGGTCAAAGTGCTGAAGTCTGGTTCCCTACGACACTGGAGAACTTACCTTCTTGTTCTGCCTCCAGGACTGGTTTTGTGGTTTTACATTCAGCTACCACTGACCAAACCCAGCAACCATCTGTGAAGCAGTGACCTTAATCCTGGGCTTCCCCTAACTGTGGAAATTAGGAAAAGCTGAATTATCAGGCTTCAGAAACTTTCTGGTATACCAAATCCAGTCAGACTGAGGGATTGTATATTTGCATTATGCTGCTTATTATGGACAAGTTTATTTCAGTTCTGGATATTGTGAAGATACACCTCCAGTTGCACCAACTCTAAAAAATCAGAGAATCTTAGTAATGAAATACATAGAATCATGGAATAGTTTGGGTTGGAAGGGAACTTTAAAAGTCATCTAGTCCAACCCTCCCGCAATGGGCCAGGACATCTTCAACTAGATCAGGTTGAAGATACAGATGCCTCAGGACATTTGTATTGTAAGGGTTAGGCAAGAGTTTGTTTTAGGCAAGACACTCCTAGATTTCAGAAGCCTAAATCCTACCTGCAGTCTAATTTAGGCACTTTCTTGCTGACCAATAATACATTTGGAAAGCATTATTTCTTAGTTCTACTTCATCTTTCCTCATCAGCTGTGTACTTTACATTGCCATTGCTGCCCTAACATGCATCCACAGATTTCTCCTACACAGTATATATCCTGGCATGCCTGTCAGGGAACAGCACTTTCATTGCAATGATGCTTTTCATTCATTAGCCTGCCTACTTAGAAATGTTTTTCTCTTCTGGACATCCTATCCAGCAAAATCTGTCCTCTATAAAGACATTGTAATCACACAAGTCCTACTCTCTCTTCTTTTCTGAAAAACTGGAAAGAGCGTTTGATGACTTTGGTTCTTTCAGAGGTATAGCCTAGTCTCACTGGTGGTTATTGATATTGACCTGTTATTGATAAATGTCTTTAAAGATGGAAGTTCTTAAAAATTACTGTATGAAGAAAAACCTGTCAGAATGTGTCCTAGTAATTCATAACACTCTTTAGGAATATAATTGAGTTTACCATAAACAGTAACAGAAAGGCAAAATAAGTAGGAATAATTTCTTATTATAACTGTATTAACTGCTTTATTTATAATTCTGTTGAATGTTTCCATGCATTCATTATTTCCTAATGAAAACACACAGTAAATTTTAAGCTCACTCTCTTGCAGTTTCCTTATTGTGTAGGATGTCTGATATACTTTTTTAGATATAATGTAAGACGCTTTCCAAAAGAAACGTCATCATTAAGGGATTAAAATAGTGATGAAAATATGTTACAAATTACTGGATGCGTGTGAATCTAGACATACTTATTCATGTTTGTAGAAAATAACTATTATATCAAAGATGATTTGTGCCAGAAAGTGCTTTAAATCAGAATGAAGTAGAAAAGTTTCAACTTGGAAGAAGAGCAGGGCAGGGGACCCAAATAAGCAGAGAGAAATGCACTAGCCTTTAGGATCGTAAAAATACATAAAG
The DNA here is from genome assembly GCA_013400535.1 of Scopus umbretta. Taxonomy (NCBI): domain Eukaryota; kingdom Metazoa; phylum Chordata; class Aves; order Pelecaniformes; family Scopidae; genus Scopus; species Scopus umbretta. Next base: position 8,367 of record VZTL01019096.1, on the reverse strand, counting down.
TTGTGGAGAAATGCATGTCAGCATTTTCAGGGGGAACATACTGATAGTATTTTCCTTGCAGAGTGTGGTGTGCATCTCACCGCTAAAACAGAATGATCAAACTTTGTCATGCTCATAGTTGTTCTGGGGAACCACTGATGGAAAATCTCATGGATCTTTCCCCTGTCACCAGTTTGCAAGCATAGAAAACGAACGGTGGCAACCTCAAGCATGGAAAAGTAGCATTGGTAAAACAATAGTGCACATTATTTCCAACTGTGTTCATGTTGGCATTTCAAACTTGTTTTTATGACTGTATCTCTATCCTTCCTACTATCTCCTCTCTTGCCTGTTCTCACTTGACTTCTCTGTTTATATTTCAAGGCTGCTTAATCCTCTTTGTTCTCTTTCACTGACATTATTTTCTTTCTGTACATATTATCCAGCCAAAGTCTGTTTTCCCCTTAGCTTCTGCTGATTATACTTTCATTTTTTTGAACTAAGAAGATTCACTTATCTCTCTAACTTTCTTATGTACAAGCATTTTATGAAAGCACTTCCATTATTTCTAATATCTAAGAGAGACATGGATCCTACCTTTCCAGCAGTTAACCTGAACCTCTTGTATAAGTAAGTGGGAATAAAGAATTGAATCTATATCGCAGAAGCAGCCAACACTGGAATTCTTCAATAAATGCTTTCTATGGATCATCACAGACTGCTGTAACTGCAACAAAATATCAGTTTTTCAAAATAGAATGCATTTCCTATTATCTATGTCAGATTACACCTTAGGTTTTCACTTCTTTCAAATATCAATAATTTATTTGGCAAGATGTCTATATCACTTTTATTTCTTGTCAATGAATTGCCCATGCAATTGCACTGAAATCATGAAGCAGAATTTTTGGTATATTAAACTATATTTCTATATGGTTAGGGGAAAAAAAAGACTTGTTAAAAACTAGAATTATTAAAATGTAAGTTGTATAGTGCAAATAAACCATATATATTATTTTTAAAAGAAATAAAAAATTGTGTTGAAAATGGTTACATATATAATTGAGTGAAAATGGTTCTTACATACCTGAACTTGTAAAACATGGAAATGTGTAGTTTATTTTTTAATTAGTCAGTTTAAACAATTATAATTCAGGAAAGAAGAAAAAGGCCAAAATATCTTAATGAAATTACTTTAAGTACAGTATTGCATATTTTAGCTGGTTTGCTGACTCTTGACTTCATTTTGCTAAGTCCTGAACATTCCTGTCCTGACTGAAGGATGGTAGTCATATCAATGTCATTCAGATATTGTCTTTCACTGACAAAGATTAAGTTCTGTATGCTTATTAGATGGAATAGATATGGGTATTTGTTTGAAATATATTTTCTAGTTCGTATTTAGTAGATATGAAACTATGAACAGACCTGCAGTAATAACAGTCCATTTTAGTCTAAGCAAATATAATTATTTCATTTTTACAAACATTACTTAGAAATAGAGTTAATATCTACCAGTAAGGAAGGTGCAATACTTAGAATGTTTTTTCATATGGATCTACTGGAGAAAATAAACAATGTCTGGTGGCCAAAAAAACCCACTAGATTGTGAAAAAGTTTTGCCACTAAAAAGAAATGTAAAGTCATACTGAACATGAAAGGATGTCATATTATTTGTATATTACTTGCATTTTCCTGCTTGGACAAAGTAGATTTTGTTAAAATTTGCTAAGATATGTCTCATACAGTTCTTCAATTAGCTGAAATTATGCCAAATTTACATTTAAAAATGAATTCCAAATATTCTACCTTGTACTGTTAACACAGAAAGCTCCCTAAAAGCAAAAGAAAAACAGGCCCAGCAAAAATTTGAGCGACAGAATCTGAGCTACAGTAAAACTATATTACGCTTACCATTCAAGAAGTTTGCAGGTGATTTCTCTCTGAAGCAACACATATATAAAGAACACAAAGATATGACTATTTGAATCCTTATCTGATGCTTATATCAGTGAGTTCTTGTGACGTGTGAAGCCACCAGTTGTGTCATCTGGTGGCTTGCTCTGTGTAGACGGACGCTTATTTAAAAGAGGTAGGTATGCATTGCTGAGTGTGGGAGGAGCACCCATACTCATCAAGTGGTCCTTGAAACTTTCTTGTTTTCATATGTCTGATCCAACCCCATCCATTTTCATTTCTGTCTGCAAATGTACCTTCTGTACCAGAAGTTTTTTCTAATGCAATATCTTAGAGTAGTTTCAGTTTTGTTAGGTAGTCACTGGAGGGTACTTGTTTACCTATTTGCAGTGAACTAATTGCTTTTAATGGAAAATCTAAACATCACGGAAGAGGACTACTGTCTACTTATGAAGATTCACTTTACTAATAAATGTTTCAAAAATTAGAATTGCCATATAAAAAGTAGCAGACTGTGATCAATACCTAATGCAATGTGGGGCAGCGTAAGAGTTGCATGTGCTTTCTTTTTGAAATATAAATCATACTTTGTTTTCTGCCCTTTATTTTCAAAGTGCCACAAAATTGCTCAGTTCATTTGAACTAATTCTCAAATGACTCTTTGGCCCCATCTGCATTAGACTGAAAGTCAGACTACATGGTTCTCTGATGCTGGAACAGTTACTGCGGCCAGCATTTTGATACAAAACAATGTTTCCTTGTGCTAGCACATATCAATCAAATTGTCTTACCACATATACTAAAATACGTAATTGTGCAATCTGGGGCAAGCAGCTCATATACTCCAAGCAGTATCACAAATTTAAGTTCTGTGTGATTTCATCTTCTTGCTTTAGAACCTATGAGCCTTACTGATTTTCAGAGGGATTCAATTTGTGGTTGAGAGGGGCACATTTTCAAGCTTTTCTATCATTTTGATCACATAGAAGCTGGACAACACCAAGATATTTAGAATAAAATACTTATTCTAATTTAGATAAAGTTTTACCTAAATTTATTTTTAGATAAAGAAATTTAGATACAATCTCCTGAATAGACATTTGACAAGGACGGAACACCTGATTCTGCAGTTTATTTTTCCCCAGCCTGTTGAAACCCGCCAAGCATTGTAACTCAGCCATGCTAGCTCTGTTTGTGACGAGGATAGCTTAGTGGCTCAAGGAGACAGATGAAGAACAGCTTTCTGACCTCTCAACAATCAAGCAACTTAGACATTTCTCTCTACGAATGTTGTCTACCATCACTACAAAATTCTGTTTATCTATGTCTTTGGATATGGAATCTCCATCTCAGTAAATACAAAGAAGGTGCACATACGAAATCAGTCTAAATGATAGTCGAAGCTTTACAGCATAATATGATTATCTTTAAAAAATATGGAACCTGAGAAAGGGTGGTCTTGATAGACTTTGTGAACTTACCAGTGTAATTTGAGTTATTTTCCAGGGCTGCCATATAAAGCTTGCACCATGAAATATGTTGTGTTTGGAGACTCTTGTTACAGCAAGTAACTAGATGATACAGCACACCACTTCATGGACGTGGTTGGAAGTTTGTGGATATTGAATAATGGTTGTCAGTCAGAAAGCCTAATTTCCTCAAAATCAAAAGTTCAAATCATCATGACATTTTCTGTGGGGAAACTTCAAGGTGAATCATTTTTAAAAAGGGATTTCTGCAGTCACTAAATGCAGTCATCTGATAACCCGAGTGGTCACACCATATCATTCATCAGGTGAACAAATTTTACCTTAAAGCTAGTTACGTTTCTTGGCCCTGTTGCTCCTACTAAAAGGCTTCTGCAGTACATTACTGCTTTCATAGATAAGAATGTCTCTGCAATTCCAAATTAAATTTATTAATGATCTAGGGATGGCCATTTTCTCTTGGTTAACATTGTCTTCTGTTTTAAGCTATTCTTCCCTCACCATGGTATCCATCCTTCTGTTTTACTTTGAAGAGGACAATGCTAGCCCTTTTATAGCCTTAATTTTGTCAGACTCAGCAAACCAGACTATTCTTTCGTATTCTTCCCCAAAATCCCAACAGCCTCTTGGGACCTGTTCCTGTTTGTTCTAACTGGTTCTAATTTCTAGGGTTTTTTCTTCTGTAAATATTAAAACTGGAAACTACACAAGTAACAGCACGTTCAAGAATTCCAGGTGTACATTAGGACTTAATTTCAGAACATTTAATGGGACTAATGGACAGATTGTAACCCTTTCTGTTGCCCTGAGAGTGAAGTTATGCTTTTGACTACTCAAACATAGTCTAACAGTGTTCCAAAGATGTCTCTCTCCTTTTTTCTGATGGTTAAATTGCATTTTTTTTCTCGTATCCTTCCAGGGGTAGGGATTTACAAATCAACCATGGGGGCTGAGAATCACTGGGACCCACGCTTCAAGGATATTTAGGTCCCTAACTCCTGGATACCCTGCTTAAGGAAAAAGCAAGGAAGAGACAGCATAATGTCCTGAAGGAAGACGTCTGGGATGCAACTGTGTCAGCCAGAGGAGCGCCTGGGCTGCATACAGTGTGGAAACAAACTTTGTAGCATCTTTTATAGACGGCGTCACATAAGTATTGAAAGCATTCTTTAATATTGAAAAGCCAAATTAAAGTACCAAATTAAAAATAGGGCCTGATTAAATGAACGGGAATTAGATGCTTAAGTACCACAAGGATCCAAACCAGAATCATTTATCCATTTTAATAATTCACTTTTTAAGACTGACACCAAAGGATTAAGAATACTACCTGTGAAAAGTTTATTGTTCCGTTGCAGGAGTGATACAAGTTGGAGAGAGTTTGGGGAGGAACTGGCAGTGCTGCCTAAGTTATGTGGCAACTGGTGATAATATATACAGAGAAAAGCAGAAAGGGACAGCAAAGTAAACCGTATCAGAGAAAAAAATTAGATGGTATTACAGAATCAGAAGCAGCAGAGAAAGCAAAGAAAATGAAAGTTAAAAAAGAAGGAAAAGATAAATGTAAAGATATTTCAGTGAAAATATCTTCCACAGAATGAAGAAAGTGTGAAGGACTAGAAGTGGTATAATCAAAATAAAGTTTTTAGATATCTCATCTAATGAGTCCAGAGCTGAGATTAATTAAAAAAAAAAAAAGTAATAAAGTAATAGATCGAGAGGTAGGAGAAGGGGCTTTTAGAGGGTGTCTTCATATGGTGGTACTGTGAGGAAGGGACAGTGGAGAGCAGTTGAGAAACTAGTAAAATACTATTCAAGTGTTTTCTTTCTTGAAGGCAAGTTCTGCTTTAATAAGATTCATTATAAACTGAAGGTGAGAAAACATGTGCGTAGCTCGTGCATAATGTCAAAACACACCAGGTACTCAGCACTGTAAAAGACAAAACCATTTTGCTGATTCACAATTAGAAGATTTTAATCAGAAATATTGTCCAAATACATCCCTTTGAATATACCCTGGTTAATCTGTAGATTTTTCTTCAACATTTTCTCTGCCTAATGACTCCATTTCTGTTCTCTGGAATAGATACTGCACTAGATTTCAAAGCAAGAAGCAAGATTAAGATTAAGATTAAGGTTGCTAAAATAATGTAGGATATATGTCTAAAGATAAAACCTGTGTTAAATTCAAGCTTAGTGTTTTCACTGTGCTATGTTCTCAATTAATGTGTGGCTTTCAAGAAAAGAAAGATTTTTTTTCATATATCATTTCATTATCACTTCATTTACTTAAAGTATAAAAGTTAATGTCACACTGCAAACAATGCATTACACTTGCTTCTTGGATAGATATTTATTTTTACTTAGTGCAGATTTTGATAACTATGAATACAGCTGACTTCAGTGGGATGACAGTGTGCGGTATTGTCTAGTGTATTTAAGGCATTAGTATGCATTTTAAATAATTTTGATACTTTGATAGAACTACTTCAGTACAAATCCTTATGAATCACCTCAACTATCCGTGCCAAACCAGAATATATCTTTCAAACAAGTTCAAAATCCTTCATTTCCTCTCCACTGTGATTTCTGGTGTATATTAGAAGAACGTCAAAATTGTTCCAGTAATACACCGGCTGTACCAGTCTTTGAGTTACTGGTTCAGGACCAAGAGCATTAACAAGATTTGCAACTGCTCTGGGAAAAAGAGATGGCTTCGAGCCACTTCTTTCCTAGCATAGGATTCTCAAAGACCAAGTACATAAAAGCTGTCAGCTGTATTTTTGCAGTTTCACAAAACCAGAAAGGCATAATGGGATGCCTTCAATGGAGAATGTGTCCCTTTGATTTCAAAACTAAAGAGATTCAAGCAACTAGGCAGGACTCATCCCTCTGTTCTGTAATGTCTTAGTACTTGAGAAATAGTTGAATTTTTCAAATATCCTATATTCAGTGCTAAACAGGCATAGACTATTGTGAATTTCTTTTCCTTTTAAGCCTAAGCAGCTCATATGCTTTACCTCAGTATATTGTACTGAGTCTCAGACAGATTTTGTATTTGTACTCAGGAATTAAAAATAGCAATCAACATATTTTATCTCATTTTCTTTACAAATGTGCTCAGTGTGATGTAAGAACATACAGAAACTTATGTCAAAATATATGTATGCATTAATCTGGATGAAATATGATGTGAAAATAGAACTTCAGAAAAGCTTCAGTTACACTTTATCTTAAGACAAAGAAGGAGGTGCTGTTTCCAATATTATTAGCCATGATATTTCCTGTTATCAAAACCCATAGATTTTATGGGAATGCTTATAATGGAAAAAGCATGTATTAACATTAAGTAATTATTTAATCAATGTTTATTAAAACTCCACAGATTTTGCCAACAGTCACTGTTCAGTTGCTAGAAAAACTAGGAGGTCCTGTTATAGTGCATCCTAGTAGTCATTGTCACTGAAATGGCACTGGATTTTTAGACAAAATAGTTTACTGAAATAGCTATGAATAATAATTTTCATTTTATCAGAAACTCCATGTAATGACATGTGAATTACACAAAACTAGTAGGGAGTTAAGTTTCTGTCTTTCACAAGTTCATAGAGAACTTGAGTTTATATGTATAATTCCAGATATTTCTACAATGAGAAGAAACAATAGCCCAAACCTTAAGTCAGGGAAGAAGAGGAGGGACGAAAGGGGGGGAAGAAGAACTGGGAGGCCAAGGAAAAGGAGGCAGGCAGAAAGCAGGAAGGAGAGGGAGGCAGGCAGTAGGAAAAAGGAGATTCTTGGCCATTACTACTTCTATACTGTCTCTTCCTCTTCAGTAATAAACAAATTGATTTGTATATGCACATAGTTGTTTACAAATAGTCCAACTGGATTGGCCTTCTGTGGTATTCTTGCATTCATGACAGTAGCCAATTCACTTTATTTCCTATTAGGACGTTTCAAAGATCCCCACAGCAGTAAATACTCCATTAAAATGTGGTTCGTAACTCCCTTAGACCCTCTGAAATGATTTACCCTTTTACAACATTTGTCAGCTTTGCCCACTGCATTAAACTTCCAAATGTGTGTTTGGAGTGGCCATAGTGATTGCATTACTTAAATAGAGCAACAAATAGGATGACAGCCATATGCTGATCAGTTGTTTTGCATAGGAAGTCACAAGATAGCAGTATGCTTACATCTGGTAACAGGCAATACCACATCTGTTAATATGACTCATTCTGTTTATTGAGAGTCATCAGCCATTTGAAAAATAATTGTTTCCCAAAAAGTATTGTTAAAACTACACCAAAATAATCAGTCACTCCTGATGAAAATAGCTTGCTATGAAAAATGAAAATACAACTGAGAGCTGCTGAAAAATAGGAATGTGTTAGAAAGAGTTGTAAGATATTTGTGTCTAAAAGAGTCTTGGATATACAAGCTGAAAGTCTGAAAATGCTGCGAGCCTTTCGACTGGCTCATAGTAACTGAGACATCAGGCGATGGAAAAATGGGCTGTATGACTTCTCCATCAGAGCTAGGTCAAGCCTTGCCTGTATCAGAAGCTGGCTAAAAGACTTAAAAGCTGCCTGCAGCTGCCACCCCCATATACCCTAGCTTAGTCTGGATAAGGATCTCTGCTTTAAATATTTACACTGGGTCCCTTTTTTGTGTTTATAAAGTTAGTAGAAACCTAATTACATGGATTCTGTTAGGACTGTAAATACTAACTTGGATATTAATAGCATTCTTGCAAACACAGTAAACTGTGACTTTGTTTACTTTCCTATTCAGTCTAAATTAAAAAATATATTGTTGGAAACAACACAACCGGAAGTAGATAGCAGCTGATGACATGTTCAGTATATACATATGGTTTGTTTCTGCACTTCTTTGATGACAGAAGAGAAAACCTGACATGCAATTGCACAAAGCCATCAGTCTGCTTATGCCACTTACATTGATAGGGTTGAGTGCTTATGGG